>CM045772.1:88722876-89027876 GCA_025200525.1 Camellia lanceoleosa | reverse complement strand
AATTAAATAAATGGTCTGTATTTCTGAATATCTTCTCGGATAGTTATGACCAGCATGTTCCAATGTGTTAGAAAATCAGCGAATCATGGTAGATTCTTCAGAGGGGAATTTAATTGAATTTATGTAAATTTTGGATAGAAAATTAATTTCTACTTTATACAAAATTGGGAATTTTAATTTTATTAGAATTTTTAAAAAATTGGAACAAATTTTGTTCAAAAATTAATATTAGAACCTAGACTGACCACAACCGCTTCAAAGACTACCAATTTAATACATACAGTTTAGCGATGAGCTTTGATCTAATACTTATTTATCCATTGGGCTTCCTTTTACAAACTTCTTGTATGTCTTGGGAGTTTCAATCCTGGCAGTGCCACTAGAGTTTATATACATATGCAAACTTTCTCTGGTGTCTAAGGACAATTCATTTCACATGAAACCTAACATTTAAATCTTAAATGTCCAACCTTAATGCAACTGTAAAACGAGCCGCTAAGTTCATATTCACTTATAAATGATTTTTGGGACGTAATTGTTCTCATCGTAGTAACTTGCCATGCAAGCAGAAGGAACACGCCACATCTTTTTATCTACTCCTAAAAGACTTGCGTGGAACTCCACTTCAATCTGGGGTTCAAAGTTGGTCCAAGTAAATAAGTTCCCTTATAAAAACCACTTCTTCCAACAAAGTACAAAAGTTCATCCGGTGAAGTATCAAGGTTGTTAAGGCTTTCAGATCTATTCTTATCGCCTAAGACTCATCGGCAAGGCCTACTATTTGTTGGACCCCTGAACTAGGTTACTGCTCAATAAAATAAAATGTCATGCTATAATCTATAATCATTTTTTCTATAATTATCAAATTAATTATAAAAAAATCAACTAACTTTCTAAACACATTTTTTGGTCAGAATAAAATAATTAAAAAGATAAATAATCAACTAAAATAGTTTCACTTTGCAAATAAGGCCACAAAATTAGGGCAATTAGTGAGAAAAATTTACTACTATTGCATTTTACTTTAGAATTAATTAACACAAGCCTCTTCTTGCGAAGTTTTCTGACAATTAGCGTGAATTTTTGTCTTCCTTCCGTCAGAATTGTCTCTTAACTGCTGGTAATTGCCAATGTAATCTTCTGCTCTATTTACTCCTTGAAGAAAGTTAAAATTCCATTATAACGTATTGGGAGTGACACTATTTCTCTTTATGTTTCTCTTTTTGTTTTCTCTGATATATTAAAGAAAATAATTTGTAGCACTCAAAAAAATGTGTGACACTCAATGCCCTTAATTTCCTATTTTGGGTCATTGTTTTTTCTTTTTTTTTTTGCCTAATCGCTTCTATTTTTCCATTTTAGAATTTGGGCATTAGTGCCTCCAATTTCGGGGCACTAATCGAATCTGAGATATTAAAATAGTAGTAAAACAAAACCTGTGCATGTTGGTTTGATTATCAAAATTTTATTTTTTTATAATTTTTTTTACAAAACTAAAATTATTTGGCTAAAAAATACTTTTTTTTAGTTTTTATATAATTTTATCTTAGGAGGCTCAAAATAATTTTTTTGTAAAATTAAAAATAACTTCTTTTAATATTTATTTTTTATCAAAATTAGTTTCTATTTTTGAAAAAAAAAAACAGGATTTTTTTCTTCTAAAAAATAAACCAAACAAAAGCCACCCATGTTGATACAGTGATAAGTGTGAATTATACAGGTATGTTCATGAGTCGGTCATCAGTTCAAGCCATGACACTAAGGTTCTTATTTATTTTGGACATAAAATATTTTTTGTCAAAATAGTTTTGTTTCATATTTTGTTATTATTTGATTGAACGAAAAGTAGTGTAAAAATATTTTTTAATGAAAATATTTTTTCCATTATTTTTCAAAAATGATTTGCATTTAAAAATTTTGTAAAATCAATTTTTACAAAGTTGACTCTCATTTACTACATTTCTTTCAACACATTTGTAATATTTTCAAACAAATATCTTAACTCATTAAAAGCTTCCTTAAATGAGCATACATATTGAATCAAAATTCTCTTTTGTGGCAATAAAATGTTTTTTATTTCAATGTCAATTAAACGTTTAAAAATAAAATAAATTTTTTTAAAGTGTGCAAAATCAATTTATAAGAAAAATATTTTACGCCTTCGAAACAACGAACGGTAGTCTAAATTTAAATCGATCATATACCAATCTAACTATGACTCGATTTTAAATTTTTGAATCCGTAATCTCAAACCAATCACGCATAGACCAACCTGCAGAATCCCAACTGAATATAGCTTGAGTTGGTTCGAAAGTTAAAACTACAACTCCACTATTTTAAAAATAAGTGAATCAAATACCAATAATAAATAATTAAAATAAACAATCTTTAAAATTTAAATATAACACAAACAAAGCAATAAAATATTGTTTAATACAAATCAATACAAATTAAATTAAATTCAAACTTAAATATAACTAGCACAGATTAAAGAAAATGCTAAAGGTTTCAAAGTTTAACCAAAATTTCTAGCAATAGGTCTCATGTGGGGATTCCACACTCATATGAGAGACGTGCTTTTCTTACAGAAATTTTGATAAAATTCTTAATTTCTAGCATTACTCCGGCTATATTAAATCTATTAATACAAACCATTACAAATTAAAATTAACTACGAAATCAAACTCAGCCTTCTACTACTTCCTTCATTCACCTAACTTGTACATGAGATTTATTATGCAATCAAAGTCTATTGTAATAAACCAATTAAGTGAAAACATGACAGTATAAATAAAATTTTAATATATATATGCATTCGATTCTTCATTTGTTGGATAATTTGTACACTATGTTTTGTTTTTAGAGGTAGAATGGAGGGATTTATAAAGAGCGGATTAATAGTAAGGGGATTAAGTAAAATTGTGTTTGTTTTGATGATAATTGTTATGTAGGGATTGTTAAATTATTTTTATACAAAAATAAATATAAAATAATAAAACAAATAAAAAACAAAACACTAAACATTAATGTTCAAAAAAATGCCTAATATGTAAATTTTTTAAAAAAAAATAATAAAAATTTTTCAAAAAAAAAAAAACAATGATTTTTACTTAACAAAAAAAATACAAAAATTAAACATTAATGTTCAAAAAATTCTCAACGTAAAAATAAAAAAAATAGTCGGGCAAACTAATTTCTAATACCAAGTCCCATGGGCATATCCTAATCTCTCCGCAAGGGGATTTGTGGTCCTGATGGAATTACTTAACCTTTTTCATCTCTAAAAGAAATATGATATTAGTGGATCTCACCTCATTATGAATCTCAATCCTCTTCCTATAACCCAAAACAAACAAGTGGCCTTAGTAGTGAAGGCATGAGTGATTGATGGATGAGTGAGTGCTTTTGGGAAGCCGGTAAAAAGTCGCCTTCCAACTTTTACCAATTTTGAGTCACATCACATTTCACATAACTTATCTACAAAAAGACAAAATAAGTTAAAAAAGTCAAAAAGTAAACTTTTAACTTTTCAAAACACCGAGGTGTTTGGTTGTGGAAATGTAAAGGCACTTTTGTATTTAAAAATTAAAAAATTTGAATGAAATGATTCTTAATTCCTTTAGCAAAGGATTTAGCGTAGGGAGGTTTGTGAATATTGTCGAAAAAAGTATAGAAGGACAATATAATTTCAAAAAAAGTAAGGGAGGTCCTCGTAATTATCAAAAATCTTAGGGAGGTCTATGTAATTAACCCTTTATTTTATTTTATTTTTGTATAAATTTGACATATAAAAAGATTTACATCATGCATAAAAAATAATTGCATCATAAATAGGGGAGACTTACATTTCATGAAAATGAAAATAAAAAATTCAATATTACTTACTTGAGATATATATATATATATATATATTTTAAATTTTACAATCAATTATTTTGATATTATTCAATTATCATAAAAACTCTAAATTTCATTTCACCATTTCCTCTTATTTCGATAAATACTCAAATCTCATTTCTACATCTCAGCCACTCTTGCCCATCTCTATATTTCTCCATATAACCCCACCAACCACTACAAACCATTGTCTCTGCTTGAGAGATATTTGGGGTTTAACAAGAAAAATCGTGATGATGAAAGATCGTTAGGGTTTTAGATGAGGAATGGTAGGCTTTTAGGGAGGCCGGGAAAGCTCAAAAGGAATGCGAGGAGGTAGTAGGTGGTGGAGAGGGTAATGATAACTATTGGCATAGGTGCACACCGATGACAAAGGTGGCTGAGGTAGGTAGGATATGCTTGTATTAATTAGGGTGTTTAAAAAAGAAAGAATAAAAATTCAATGAATGTTGCTAATAGCCTTCACTTTTCATCTTTTGGATCCTCTTTTCATTTTTCTTCTATTAGAATTTTACCCTAACATAAAATTTCATTTTATCCCCATCACTATCGCCTCAAATCCTAACCTCCCAAACCCTAATCCTACCCTTACACCCACCCCACTTGCTTTGGCTAGTACCCTCCTCACACATCCCTATTTCCAGGACCCTTCTAAACTTCTTTTTAGCCATCGCCAATTCAACTACCATAACCACCATTGTCTATCATGAGTCTCTCTCTCTCTCTCTCATGCTCTACTCTCACTATAGTTTTGTCATCGATCTTGCTATCGTCAGACAATGATCTCAATAGATCATAGGGGTTGCATGGAGAGCTTTACTATGGTAGAGGACATAGTTCTAAATATCGACCGACACACAATACGCATCGCCAATACGACGTAAAAATGGGCACCGCGACGATACAGCCGATATACCAATCGAGATTGAAAATCGCAGGAGTATCGACCGAGTCCCGGTACGTATCAGCCTGTAAGTGTTACACAAGCCGTTACACAAGCCGCTGGTGACGAGATTTATACTCACCGTTCGACGGCACGGAAAGAAAAAGTTGAAAAACCTTTTGAAATGATTTTTAAAATTTCACCATCGTGACACCCGATTCCCGATATCGATCGATACTATCGATACCAATACTCCGTGGATCGACATCAAGACAAGCATCCGATATCGCGATTCAAACCTTGGTAGAGGATGACAAGAGGTGGAAGTGGAAGCGAGGGTCAGAGTGGTGGCTGAAGGTAAATATGGGGTTAAGAGTGGCTAGGGTAGGTTTGGAGTTGTTGAAGGTAGTTGGAAAGGGCTAGTGAGGGTCACCAAAGGTGGTGGAGGCCACAATCAGAGGTGGAGGTAGCGAGGAAGAGGGCTACTATAGGAAAGGTAGAAGTAGAAAAAGGGGCTGCCAAAGCAAAATTTTGTGACAAAGGTGGGGGTCCAAAAAAGGGCCATTTTTGAATGAGTAATGATTGAGACTCAACTCCCACAAGACCCCCACAAAATTCCATAAGTCTGACCATTCATGATATGGATCTCATATATATGAGTAGATCTCATACATACATGGAAGGCTAAGATCACTTTAAGTGCGGGTTATCCCCAAAGGGCTCTCAAACATTTCCTTTGGAATTATGGTGGGGTTCAAATTAAAGAAGTGGGGATCAATTTTGGTGGTGTAGATCCAAAGTAATATTGAAATTCAAATTTAGGGATGGAGTGTTTTTTTTTTTAGATGTTTCTGAAATGAAAATGTATGAGAACAAAAGCAAAACAGAAAAACAAAAAGAGGGTCAGTCTCAGACACAAGGTCTTACCATATCACCCACAAGCATAGGCCTAAGAGATTGGGAGGATCATCAAACACTTCAGTCTACGGCTGAGCAACACCTGCAGACGAAAGAAGTTCATCCGCACATGTGTTCCCTTCACGATAGATATGAGCAATGGTACATTCAAGTGCTGAGAAGGGCCTTGATGTCAAAAAGAAGAGCTCTAAAACAGAGTTCTCGAGTTGTTCATCTTGGGTGGTGTAGACACCCCATGTTTGACCGCCCTCAAGGCTTGGACGCCACCGCTTGAACACTCGGTGATCCTCTTTGTTTGTGTTCGCCTTGAGTTCCCGGTCTTGGTCACGTACTTGCCTCGTGATCTCTCGACTCGACTGTTCGTGTTTGGTTTTGGCACCAAACACTTGTGTTTTTGCTTGAAGGGCGTGGAATGGCTTGTTGGCCATCCCACATCCCACCGCCTTCCCTAACATCACCGGTTTATGGTGCCACCGCCATGGTTTCTTAAAACCAATGGCCGGCCGGCACTTTATTTTTCCCGACCTCTTTTGTCGGTGTGACTTTTGCACCCTTGAGGCATGGTGCATGCTAGTCAGCCGAATGCACCATCACTCCTCCCGTTGCTTTTTATCGGTGTGAACCTTTGAACCCCTTTCCTTCTAGAAGCTTGATCCCTTTGGCCAAGCTGGGAAGCTTGGCCACCAGATTAGTTTCTCCAAGAAGCCAAGAACCCTTTGCACCCTTTGCTTCTTTTCATGTAGCTTCTTGGAGAAGCCTCAGAACCTTAGCCTTTGCCTATATAAGCACTCATCCTCTTTGTTAAGGGTTAGAGCTTTTGAATCAAAAAACCAGAGCTTCTATATCTATATATCTGATATATCATCCTCTCTCTTTTTATCTCCCTCTCTCATCCTTAGGGTGTGTTTAAAGCCTAAAAGTGCATTTTGACCTTACTTTTGCACTAATACACACACCATTATACCTTGCTCGAGATTGAGAGGCATTGAGGGTTGTTTGTTGAGGTTTTGACCGATTTTTGATCAAGAGAGGGTGGCTGGATCATCCGTTTCTTCAAGGTTTCTTCAAGGGTGTGACATTTGCTTTAGTTTCCCAATCTTGCACTAGTTTTCTACCTATCTTGCATGCCGATTTGCTTTGTGTATAACATGAAAAAGTCTTGTATTTTCATTCTTAACATCTTTCATTAAGGGTGTTTTGGCATTGGGGGTCGAACTCCCCCCCTTAGGCCTCTTTTGGCCTATTTTGATGCCCTTTTCTTTAAGCTTTGTTTACTTTGTTAGAAAGTTTTCTCACCACCGAAATCCAGTGGATTTTCAGTGGTGATGAAGTGATTTTGAAGTCTTGTGTAGGTGAGGGACACCCCTCTCCCCTTTGTCCTTCTTTTACCTTTGTTTTTGGCTTAAAGGGCAACATGCATGCTTGGTTGTTTTTGGTCCCATCTCAGAGGTTTTGGGTGTCTTTTAGTCATGTTATATCTCTGTCTTTGGTTGGATTCGTAGCCCTTAGCATGCATCTTATACTTGCTTTGTAATTCCTTATCTTGCCTAGAAATGTGCCATGTGTTTAGCCTAGTATATCTTCATGATTTGGCTTAGCTTATTGAAGCTTTTGGTCATGATTTGTCATGCTTTAGGTCTGTTGGCCACTATTTTTGTCATGTTTGACATGTTTTATATGGCTCCTTTGCATTCTAGAATTTTGGCCTTGAGTGAGTGAGTCATTAGCATGCTTTGGTTAGGTTGTTTAAATGATTTGGAGTCACTTTATGCTATTTCAAATCCCTATATCATGCTTGTATGATAGCATTTATTATCTCTTTTCATGCCTTGAGGTGTTGTAGTTTTGTGCCTTGAAATGGGCATTGTGCATGCTTGTATGTTTAAGTCACTTGCTGCCATTCATGAGGGTTTTGGGGCATGTTTTAATGCATTAAAACTCGCTTTTGGTTGTTTCATTCATACCACGTGTGGTTATGATAGTTGTGGTAGAAGGCTTTTTATGCCTTAGCCTTATGCTCTTGGTATGCGAGTTTGCATGAGTATTTGCTCATCATTCCATCACTTTTGGCCACTGTTTTGGAGTGTGGCTGAGGGTCCTCCATCTTAGTGTAAGTCCATGGATCATATATTTGCATCTTGTAGTATGCTCATGACATCGCATGTTGTGGTATCCTTATGGTTTGTGCATTGTTGCATGTCCACCTCTTTACATACTTGCCTATCTAGTGGGCATTGTAGTGTTGCATGCTAGTGGCATTACCATGTTGTTTGCATGATAGTTTGCATTGCATCAGATTTGACATGTTTTGCATCTTAGCTTCTTGTTGCATTTTTGAGCCATGTTTGCACAACATGCATTGCATTGCTTGGTTTGGGGTGTCAAACCTAGTGTGAGGGTGAGAGGTGTTCATACTACAAGTGGTGAAACACATCTCAACCCTCGGTCACCGAGGCCCTTGACTTTGACATGATAGGGTCTTGGTCCTCATTTGTGTGTTGCATGCATTTTACATTGAATGGCAAGTTTGGTCCCTTAGGCTATTATGCACAATTGATGGCCCAGGATCAGGACCATGCCCTCGAAGTTCAATACATGATAGGGAACATGACCATGCTTACATGTGCTTGAAATTCTATGCCATGCACTACCCGCCCTCTCGCTGTCAAACTGTCATAGAAGTTTTTGCCGATCGGCAACATTTAGTGCCGATCGGCCATTAGCTAATGGCCGATAACTTCATCAGCAGCCGACGGCATTTTACCATGGCCGGTGGTCATTTCACTTAGCCGATGGTGTTCTGCAGTGTTCATAGAAGACACCCTGGGACTTTGGAAGTTTTCAGAGAAGCAAGGCAGTGAAAACAGAGGCAGTAGTGCTATGGCTATGGGTTTCCTGGCAAGATGGATCGAGCATGCATCATTCGCAAGACCCCGGCAAGGCTGCGACCATCTCTATTCTGCATTTAATTTTTTAAATTAGAGGGTCTGTAATAATTAATTAGCTAAGATAAGTAATTCATTATTCAGTTTGTATTATTCTTTTGGACCCTCCGAGTGAGGGCAATCGTGTAATAAGTGTGTGTGCGTGTATGTATGTCTTCCAACCCCACGTCTTTCTTCCCTTTTATTTACCTGCTTATGATGGTAGACTAGGGCATATTTAAAATTTGCATACCTTATGTTATGCATGCGTCCATCCATACATTTGTCTTACATTCATCTAAGTTCTAAGACATCATGCTAATCGCACTTGTATTTCAATTCCAAATTGAATACATGTTAGTTGTAGCATTTCACATGCCATGTTTAGAATAGCCGAGCTGCCTAGATTGCATCTTGCATGTGTTGCATTAGCCGCTCTAAACATGAACTAGGATCATGCATATGATTACTAACTAGTTTCGCTTTTGGCTTGGAGTACTAGGTAAGCTTTTATGCTTTTAGCATATCGCACGCTGTGAATGTTGCCATAATAGCATGATTACCATGAGGCTAGCCGCTTATGTGATATAATTGCTTGAATGCTTTGGATGGAGGTCAAATTACCTAAGTTGAATAATGCATTAAACTGTGAGTTTTTAAACCCACTAGATAGTGGCAAACCATCTTTTCTAAAGCCCACTGAGGGTGGCAAAATCTTCATTTTAACCTACTTAAGTAGTAGTAAACCATTTCCAAAACTAACATGAAATGTTTTGTTCCAATTTGGGCGATTTGGTCTATACTTGTTTCAGTATGCATAACATAGTAATTCTAGGCTAATAACCTAACAAGAACACATAACGCTTTCAAAACAAGATATCACTTAGTAGAGGCCGGTCTTCGGACGAGAGGCGTGCTCATAGTCGACCTTCCCAATCGCATTCCAAGTTCTGTGCCGAGGCAACTTTGGTGATGATTTTACACGCTGCCTTTTGGCACCGAGTCGGTTTCCTAAATTTCGATTTAAAAATATTTAGGTGGCGACTCAGATTCCGCAAAGCACCATGTTTGGCACTTCTTTCAAAATCTGCTTTCAAACGATTTGCCGATTTGGACTCTTTGGTTCAAGATTAAGAACCGCGGACACAAAAGAGAGTCCGAATTAGAAGCGAGGTCCTCAAGGGCGTTGTTATAGTTTCGCGACTCACTGGGAATTTAAAGAGCTTGACTCGAACTCGTGATATCCTGCTTTTGATTTCATTTATGTGTCTGCTTGTATTGCATGTGCATTGGTGCGCCTAGGACACCGTGTTGGCCATCCGCTATTCTCAATGGTTTGCGGAGGCTTGACTTTGTGAAAGCATGCCATAAGGTCGACTCGGTTATGCTCGCCAAGATGGGAACACAAACCCCTGCTTACCAGGCACCTTTTCAATTATTCGACCTAGTGCATATTCGTAATCCATAGTGACCATTCCAAACTAGGACAAAGTTGCTTACCCGATGGCAAAGTTGTTTGAAACCGCCAGGCATAGTGAAACCCTAGTTCTCGACAAGATAGGGCAGGGGAACCCTACCCCAACATAGGGGTGTATTGGCTCTCATTTACTTGCTATGTGCTTTTAAAGTGTATCTCACAGGAGTGCATATACCATTTGCAAGTCGGTATCCGCTAGCATCAAGATCGATTTTGGGAATCGCCATCTGTGGGTATCGTGTTCGCACTTAGGGACAATGATTCGTAAAGGATCAAGATTTGAGGAACAAAGTGTTCAAATTTTATTGGCAAGATATTATGATACCCAACCGCTGTTGTATGTTTATTTTACTGCTATGATGTCCGATTGTCTGTTTATTTATACGCTTTATTTATCTTTTTGCTAGGTAGTTGAGCAAAATTGCTTCTGACCCAGCAGATATTCCCCAAGCACTCCGGACTAGAGGTCGTCGACTCCATCGATCTGAGGATTTGGTAGACGGACAACCAGTGTACCACTCTCTATCCCTGGTTACTAGACGGAGGACAGCTAGGCAGAAGACATCAGTTCAGCAGTCAGTACAGAGGGCTTTGTCTACCCCACCTGTGTACAGTAAGGATCATGACTCTGCTCCTCCCACAGAAAGGGAACATACACCGATAATTCAGTCAGAGCAGAACAGTATGGCTAGCTTAAAAGAGATGGTGTGCCAGCTTCAGGAGAGCATGAAAATGGTGCAGCAGGATGCTGTCCGACAGGCAGAGTTTGCCAAGCAACATGCCACGGTTATGAATGAACAGGCAGAGTTGATCGTGAGGTTACAACAGCAAAACGGAGCATCTGCTTCGCAGCAAATTCCTCCCCCACCAGGGGTTCTAACTCTCGGGGATACAACCAATGTTCAGAATGATACAGAACTTCCCACGGGACCACCTCCACCCCCGATCCTACCCCAAATCCAACCTTAGTTATCAAAAACGCCCACCAACCTACCGGACTCTCCCTTTGAGTTCGAGACTGATCCCACTGCACTAAAGTTGAGCAAGCTTGAAAAGCTATTTAAGAGATCCCAAGGAGCCAAGACCATTCCCGACATTGAAGATGGCTACACTGACGCAGCTGTAACGCTGCCCGATAGATTTAAAATGCCCCATATTGATCGACGGACGGTCCGGGACCCCATGGTGCACCCGAGATCCAGATATCTTAAGGCCAACGGGCCTCAGAGACTACGTAAGATGTCTTTGTTCGCCGCACTCGTCAGTGTGGCGCCATATGGTATGCCAAATTAGAAGATGATGTTAAGAACCGAGGAGATGGCCGAGGCCTTCATTGCGCAAAGACTATACAATACACAAATTGAGATTACAACCCGTGATCTCGAGACAACACGACAGAACCTAAAGAGAGTTTCTAATTTGTAACCAGATGGAGGGCCAAGGCTTCGGCGATGACCTTGAGGTTTATGACAAAGATCAAATTCGGATGATTGTGCGCAATCTTCACCAAGTTGATGCAAAAGATGATTGTGCTCCCTTCCTACTTTTTTTCTCGACCGCATGAAATGGGGTGCAGATTGAGGATGCCTTGAAGCAAGGCTTAATTGATAACGACCGAGCAACCTCAAGGACTTTCAACCGAACACTAATGTGGGCCCGAGTGGCACCACAACCACGAGAGCCTCCGGTGAGCATGGTCACCACCAACCCTCCGAGAACTCTGCAATGCAGACCATTCTCCTAAGGTCCCTAAGCAACCCACCAATGTACCAAATACTCCACCCAAAAACACGTAACCTTCACTCCACTTTATATGCCCCCGCCCAAAGCTTTATGGTGCTAATCAAAAGGGCACTTGAAGCCCTTAGAGCCGCTGCCCTTGCCGTAAAGACTTCCTCTACTCACAACCTGGCTAAGTATTGCTGCTTTCACCAACAAAGACGGCCATGACACTAATCAGGCTTCCGACACGCTATGAGATTCAAGATCTCATCGATAACGGGGTGATTCTGCCGCCCGAGAAGCCCAATGTTACTACAAATCCTCTCCCCATACATAACCAAGCTCCACCACCCAAAAGACTCAATTTCATCCATACTGGGGTCGTGTCCTACGATCCTAGTATCTATATCACACCTTCCCACCTGCCTAAGCCGGAGGTGTTCCTTCCTGATTGCGCCGATTTGTGTATGATGGACATCTCCATAACCCAACCTAAGTCGGCGGTGGTGACCGTCGAAGACAGGAGAGAGGAGGTCCCAAAGGAGAAAAGGATTGTTGAGCCAGAGTCTGCGGAATCCGGAAGTTGTGTTGAGAAGACATATAGCCCGGGTGACTACATTTCACCAATAGGCCAGGATAGGCCATATATGAAACTACCAACAGAGGGAGAGCTGTGTGTGATCCAAGGATAGTCGATAGGGAATGACGATTTAATCACTGTGGAAGAGAACCTTGCTAATCTCCGCTTATAAAGGACTAAGACCTGTATGAAAGGGCCACCGGTAGGATTATGAGGAGTCGATAGAGGCTACTGGATGGTTAGACGATCAACCGATGTGGTAGAAGGGTTTCATTTAGAACGGGTCCCGGTAGGGCAAGAATGTCGATGTACCGGAAGGTCAAGAACAGAGTGTATCACGGAGCGCCGGTCAAGAATTTCGCCGATTGGAGCATTTTCAATATAATTATCGAACAAATGGTTGTATTGACACACCCGCATCAGAAAAATTCAAGACTCGAGAGAATCAGAAGGCAAAGGCCCATATGGGGATCAAACTGCCAGGTGCACAGAACCGAGAATGTTACAGCATCCTGGATGGAAGGTGTCATGAAAGTACAAGAATGCATACCAGAGCTGACAGATGTTTGTCACCGCCGATGGAATGTGGTGGGAAGATGAGGACTTGTGTCTTGCCCACACAGATGAAGATTAGGGAACAACCAACCCGATAACACCGGTACCTTGGAGAGGTCGACCATATGACACGGAGTGGGTACTTCAAACCTCCACACCTAGATCAACCAGAGGCCTGAGAAGGATAGAGAGGTTGAGAAGCAAAAGAGAAGCAACTTGAGGAGGAGGTCAGACTCAAACAAATAAAAAGATACAAGCA
The DNA here is from genome assembly GCA_025200525.1 of Camellia lanceoleosa. Taxonomy (NCBI): domain Eukaryota; kingdom Viridiplantae; phylum Streptophyta; class Magnoliopsida; order Ericales; family Theaceae; genus Camellia; species Camellia lanceoleosa. The sequence goes on along the minus strand of CM045772.1, from coordinate 89,014,661 downwards.
GACATCTCCATCCGGGATTGCTCATGGCATCGCGAGTGCATAGACAGTCGCCTTATCACCATGGACAAAGCGAAGCTTAATAGAAACCACGCCAGAGCAAATTGGGATTAGTCTTTCCGGAGGAGCTACCCGACCGACTTTTTTCCGACAAGAAATTGCCACCCGAGGGGCGTACTATAACAAGCCTCTCTACATTTCCGTGGAATGTAGAAATAAATGGATACCGGCGGTTCTCGTCGATACCGGATCCGCCATCAACGTCTTCCTGGCAAGGACGGCGTTTGCAATTGGCTTGAAAGCCACAGACTGCATCAATGTTTCAAGTCATCCCGCGTATGACAATACAAGTAGAGAAGTGATAGGAACCGTAAAAGTTCAAACTAAAGTTGGGCCAGGACAGCATGAGATAGATTTCCATGTCTTGGAGGTGCCTGCAACTTTCAACTTGCTTTTAGGGCTACGTGGTCAGATCGTGAAGGCGGTGTCATCCACTTTGCATCAAATGGTGAAATACCCCATGGAAGGAGTAGCCATTGTTTTGAATTCATCAATCCATCCGCCATCGAGGTATCCATGCTCGTTCTAGAAATCGAAAGCATGGCATGGAGGATGTGTTCATATAAGGGTTTACCCTAGCCGAGGCTCAAAGTTGTACGTAACATCATGGTTACTAACGAGGGATATATGTCGCTGCCCAAGCAGTATCTCATGAACAAACTCCAACATATCCCTGGATGGGATTAGGGAAAGAGCGCTGGCAAAGATTGGGTCAAGTGCCACACAACCTCCATACCTTTGGCTTGGGTTATCTGCCCACCAAGGAGGATTGGGTAAGAAAAGGAAAGGAGATGGCTGGGAGAACCAGAGCGAAACAGATAGGAAAACCCTTTGAGTTAATGCACCGGCCCATCCAGGGTACCCTAAATGGACGCTTCGTCCGGGAGAGGGAGGATGTTCCATTCTGTGGCTTCCCAGAGCCGTGGTTAAACGCAGAGAGGAAGTGCATACCAGGGTTCGAGATTTTCTTTGACCTACAGTTACCTGGGGATGATGTTGCTGAAGAGCAGACAGACCCAACAGTTGAGGTTGAACAGAACAGGAAAGTGGAGTCTGAGGACACCGAACTTGAAATGGGGGTAGCACTGGCATGTCTACTTTCAGATCCTTCGATCGACCAGTTGTGCTTGGGGGATAACTTCTCGGTGTCCATGATCGAGAATGAAACGTCATGCCTCATCACGACTATTTTGGATGCATCCATCGCACCCTCTCGCTTAAGCAAGACGAAGAGGATTGCTTAACAAAGACTGGTCAGTAGTGAGTCGAATCATTCAACTGCTGAGTCGAATCAGTTCCAAATGACCGAAGTCCGAGTCCCAGATTCTCGGGTGATAGCCCGATGCCACACCCGCCCGTGTCGTTTTTTCTTTCTCTTTGAGTCTGTTGTGGCGTAAGAATTAGACGGTTTGGAAGTACATAATGAAAATGATATGAATGTGGTTTCCAGTATTTTTTCGTGCCTTGATTTATTGCTTAAATCAGACTTTCAAAATTTTGATGAAAACGATGAGGACGAAATTCCTCGCTTTTACAATGTTTAATTGAACAAGAGCAAGAAAGGTTTGTCAAACCTTTAGTTGATGAAATCATTCAGGAATATTGGTACCGGTATGACCCGTGGTCGTCCAGACGATCCACGTTGTCTTTAGAGGAACGCGAGCGCTTAGTCGCTTATTAAAGGATTTCAAAGATGTTTTCACGTGGTCTTACGAAGACATGCCCGAATCGATCCCGAGATTGTATAGCACCGGATCCTCACGATCCCGAGGCTCGATTCACAAATGTAAACTTAGAAGGATCCGCCTCGATTGGGCCATTAAGATCAAGGAAGAGGTCACTACAAATCGACGCAGCTTCCTCGGTATCCGAATACCGACTTGGTTGGCCATCATTGTTCCAAAGATCAAGAAGGATGGCAGTAATCTGTGTAGACTTCGTGGATTTGAACAGAGCTAGTCCGGACGACTTTCCTTGCCACACATTGATGAGTTGGTAGATTTCATAGCAGGCATGCTTTCTTTCGCTTATGGATGGCTTCTCGCTATAATCGATAGTAATGGCACCAAGACCGGAGAAGATCGCATTCACCACCCCGTAAGTACATACTGCTACAGAGTAATGCCATTTGGGTCAAGAATGCCGAGCTACTTATCAACGGGCAATGACCACAATATTGCACGATATGATCCACAAAGAGGTTGAGGTGTATGTGGATGACATGATTGTCAAATCCAAAGAAAGAGAAGGTCACTACACCTCCTTGCAAAAGTTTTTGCAAAGGATCAGAGAGTTTCACCGCGTTGAATCCTCGTATGTACATTCGTGTTACAGGGGAAAATGCTAAGGTTTCGACACGCAGAGGTGCATCAAGTCAATTCTTCCAAAATCAAGGCCATCTTAGAAATGCCACCACCAATGACCTAAAAAGATGTAGCGAGGCTTTCTAGTAAAGTGTAATTCATAAGACGTTTATTTCAAAATTAACCTTAACTTAGAACCACTTTTGGTCTCCTCAAGAAAGGAAAGAAATTCCAATGGGACGGCCGATGTCAAGCTTTTTGAACAGATCAAAGAATATTTACAAAACCCAATTCGTTGTCACCACCGAGCCGTGAAAACCGCTGATATTGTACCTTTCAAGAATCGAGACTACGATGGGTCAGATGCTCGCACAAGAATCGAGGATAAGGTGGAGAGAGCCATCTACTATCTCGAGCAAGAAGATGTTGGATTACGAGACTCCACTACACTACCGAGAAGGCTTGCTTAGCTTTGGTATGGGCTACCAGAAATCAGCACTACCGTTAGCTCACTCCGTAATGTCGGGTTTCACGACCGATCCTATCAAATATCTTTTCGAGAAACCGCACTTACGGGTAGCTAGCTCATTGGTCATTGCTTTCTCAATTTGATCTCAAATATGTAACGCCGCAAGTCCGTAAAAGAGAGAGCAAGAGCGGAGTTCCTTGTCACCACCCGCTTGAAGGGATGAAGCAGCTTGAGTACCTATTCCAGATGAAGCCATTTTGTATGTCGAAGACTTAAACTTGACAATGTACTTTGACTCGAGTGTCAAACCAAGATGGGGTATGGGATAGGAGTGTTCGATAGCGCCGACAATTCCTCAGATCCCTTTAGCATTCAAGCTCCAATTCAAAGTCTCGAACAACGAAGCGGAATACGAGGCATGTATTGCCGGCTTAGAAGCGGCTCTAGAACTAGGGGCAAAACGATTGGACATTATCGGGGACTCCAACCTTGTTGTGTCTCAAGCAAAAGGAGATTGGAAGGTCAAAGAAGAGAAAATGATAATTTACCACCAGACCTTGGATTTGTTAATTCCTGCTTGAAAAAGTCAACTTCACTCATCTAGTAAGAGAGAACAACAGGTTTGCAGATTCACTAGCAACTCTATCTTCCATGATAGACATCCCGTCCGGAGTCCGGATGCGTCCGGTCATCATTGACCAGAAGTTTGTGCCGGCATATGAGTCGATTTCTGCTATAGATGAGGCTCAGGATGAGGACCCCTGGTATTACGACATTTGGAACTTCTTGGAGAAGGAGGTGTATCCACCAGGGGCAAATTCCAAAGATAAAAGGGCAATCAGGAGAATGGCTGCTCACCATCATCTCATGGGGTAAGTCAGACAAGAGAGGTCATCCGGGAATGCATAAGTCATGTAGAAGCCGAGGAGTCGGTTACCGATGGAGGCTATCCATGGAGGAGAATATGGTGCGATATGAATGGGTAATGCCGCACGAAGATCCTCGATGTGGTTATTATTGGTCCACCATGGAGGAGGATTGTATTGGCTTTGTTTGACGATGCCATAAATGCTAGATCCATGCAAACCGTATGAAGATCTCGCCACAAAGCTATACAACATGACTTCGCCATGGCCATTCTCAAGATGGGGAATCGATGATCGGGCATATCTCAAGGGGTCGAATGGGCATGAGTTCATCCTCGTCGCGATAGATTATTTTACAAAGTGGGTTGAGGCCCAATCTTATGCGGTATTGAAGGCTTCACATGTCGCGAAGTTTATCAGGAACAACATCATCTGTCGCTATGGAGTCCCGAACGAGATTATTTCGGATAATGGTTTCCACTTCAAGAAGGAGGTGATTGATTTGTTGGAGAAATACCATGTGGCTTTTCATAAGTCATCCACATACCGGCCGCAGACCAATGGAGCAGTTGAGGCTGCCAACAAGAACATCAAACACATATTACAGAAGATGGTGGAAACCTACCGGGATTGGCCAGATAAGTTGCCGTTCGCTTCCGTGGGCTACCGACTTCGATTAGAACTTCTACCGGGCGACTCAGATTTATTAGACTATGGGATGGAGGCCGTCCTACCTATCGAGATCGAGGTTCCGTCATTACGAGTATTGGCTGAGTGCCAAATAGCCGAAGTAGATTGGCAGCAGAGCAGGTTTGAGGAACTCATGCTCTTCGATGAGAGAAGATTGAAAGCATTGTACCATGTTCAGGGTTATCAGCGCAGAATTGCTCGGGCTTTCAACAAGAAGGTTAAGTCCAAGAACCTAAAGGAAGGAGATTTGGTGCTCAAAGACAACCGAGCTCCCATCCATGACCCAAGGGCAAGTTCGCACTCCAATTGGACTGGTCCCTACATCATCAAAGCTATCTGGTTGGGTGGAGTTGTGGTTCTGATGGACCTAGATGGCCTGGAGTTCTCACAACCGATCAACATGGACAAGTTGAAGATATATTACCCTTGAGAGGCTCGCCAGGCCGAAAACCCGAAAGGGCGACCTAGGCAAAAGTTAGAGCACAGAAAATTAGAAAATAGAAAAACTGAGCTCGCAAGGTTGAAAACCCGCAGGGTGGCCTTGGCAAAAGTTAGAGCGTAAAAGGAGAGTGAAAATACTCGAGCGAACCTAAGTCGAACTACATAAGGCTTGATTCCCATCTTTGGGATACGTAGGCAGCTTCATCCTGAAGTTCAGCCACAAACTTTTCCCTGATCAACTTTGTCCATTTGATCATCTTAGTCATCTTTGTCTATCAAAGATTCATCGTGATCTCCCAAGATGCTGCTTTTCAAACTAGGGACAACTTTCTTCCGCTGTCGCAAGGCCGCGGGTGCTATTCAGACTAGGGCAACTTTCCAGCCATAGGATCCGGGTTGTGCATCTCAGGAAAAATTTCGCATGTTCGCCTCGATCCATATCGAAAATGGTTTTGAAAAGTTTTAATAAAAGTTGACTTTGTTCAAATTAATCTTTTTACAACTAAGACCATTTTTAGACCAAAGCGAAAATTTTCAAGACTACAATCTTCAAATTCATTGATTTCAATACAGAGTTCTCTCGCTCCGCATACAATTGAAGTTGCTTTTATTACAATCATAAGGAAAACTTGAAAGTTCTAATAAAGCAATAAACCCGGCATAGTCAAGTCAGTGCCCTCGCCTCCTCCAGAGTTAGTCAAGTCTCGATACCAATCTAGGCCCATTCTATGCCTCTTCATTGAGCCAATCCCAACACTCATCGACAAAGTGCAATTGAAAATGGGAGCGGGCCAGAGCTCGTTCTCCATGTCAGAAAGCATATCGCAAGCCAGGCGCCGGATCGGAATGCACCGGTACTCTATCTCTTCCGTGGACAAGTCCGGTCATGGCCGAATTGACGCTGATCCGAACGGAAAATAGAAGACGCAGTGAGTCAAGCCAATCACCAATCCTGTGTTGACGAGTCATATCAGAACTCATTGTCGGAGATTGAGCCAAGGGCACGCCAAGCAATACGATCCGCGACAAGCTACACATCCAAATAAACCACCAACCTCATCAAGGGCGCTGACTAGGCGCTCAAGAAGTAACCACAGGCTGAGTATGTTGGGCAAGAATCCACAACCTGCAACTTGTCCATCAACCACACCTGGGGAGGGATGAAAAATGAGAGAATAAAGAATAGAGAGGTGTACGATGAGAGCAAAGTAAGAGAAGGGTATTGTGAGAAAAACCGAGCTTGAGGGCCGAGTGATGTGAGCAATACATGTGAGAGATAGGTGGGGAAACTTTACCGCAGAGTAGTGGACTCTCAAGAATTTGGTTGCTTTCATGACGATAGAAAGCATCCAAGCCCGTCAACGTCCCAGCCAGAGTCATGACAATGCAACTCTTACCCTCCTTCAAACCTTGGGTAACTTCAATCAATTGGACGCTAGATCCTCCAAAACCCGAGGCAAGTAAGAAATGAGATAGCATACACAAACAAAGTGCGTGTTGCCGAAAACCTTGCCAATGACAACATCGCGTCACCGGTGCGAAAAACGATAAATCAAACTCTAATATCCAAAGATTCCGTCACAAATCGAGATCGAGCATCAGTACGGAGAACCCGCACATTTGTCCTAAGGCTTGGGCATGGCCAAACGGATTGGGGCAGATCTCTTCATTGCGCCGACTCCATTAAAACTTGAAAATCTTCAAAGGTGGACATACCACTTGCCCGCCAAAGCTAGAAACATGTGTCACCGGATCCCAAGAGCTTGCCGCGACATGAAGAAACGGAAAGGGCAGCGGGGTACGACCCAAAGTGAATAGTGCGTTTATGCCGAAACCCCAGAAATTTAGCTTTTCTGAGCCATCCAAGTTGTTAATCCAAGCTGCAAGATTTTGGGCAAGAAATTCTTCCATTTGGAGTAAATCGCAGGAAATGAGAAAACTACGGCCGGGCCTTTTGTAGGATAAGGTTGAATGAAGAATGTGTCAAGATTCGCTAGTTTTTCCATTTTTGGCCTACCGCCAAGTATAGTCGACCGCCATTATCTGGCGGTGGAGTCTTCTCATGGTCGGTGGCTTTTCTCGGGCCGGTCTTCCCTTGTTCCTCGAGTTGTTTATGTTCGTTGGGGAATCCCACCATTTCCAATGCCCTCCAAAGGATCAATTCTTGGGTCAGCGCCATTTGCTTATCGAGTTGTTGTACATTTGCTTATCGAGTTGTATTTCACTCTCTTTAAGTCTTCGATTTGCTTATCGAGTTGTACTCGCACTTGGTTGGTTATGTCGAGTTCCTCTTCTTTGTTTATCGAGTTGTAAGTGGGTTCACTACCTGATTATTACGATGCGAATGCTCTATTTTCAAACGAATTTCATCCACATTGTTATGTGATGCGAGGCGATGCGATGCATAGAACGTGCAAATGTAACATCTTTTGAACCAAATAGCAATTTCATTTCTGTCATGTGTTTTGCAAAGAAAATACACAGTTTTGAAAAATGATGATAACAAACCTGCCTGAGGCAATGCAATGTGCTTGAACTACCAGTAAAAAAGGAAAGTAAAATAAAAGGAAAGTAGGGCAGCAGAGTATCGGGATTGCTACTGATAACCCCCCTCCTTTTTCTTGAGGTCGATACACCACCTGCGCCCTTATTCAGGGTCAACTATATGATTTGGCACCTTCATTATTCAAGATATCGCAAGAAAGCGCACTTTTAAAACAGTAGTAGGCTTTTGAGTTGACCTCGTGCCGATCTTTTTGAGCGACGCCCGTATAAAGTAGGAACATCCTTCCCAGATCCTTTTGCATCTTGTGAGCTCCACAACATGCTTAAATTGTATTGTGTTGTAGTGCTTTGCATTACACGCCTCAGTTTTTATACACATTGCTCACAGAGACCGCATGCTTTACTTGCATGTGTTCGTGTTTTTTTATATACATTGCTTATGTGAGACCGCATGCTTTACTTACATGTATTCAAGTTCTTTTCTTATATCCATCGCTATGAGACCGCATGCTTGTAATCAATTTTATTGCTTATGAGACCGCATGTTTTATCATTACTTATGAGACCGCATGTTTTATCATTACTATGAGATCAAGACGCTTTTACTTATGTGAGACCGCATGTTTTATCATTACTATGAGACCACATGCTTTACTTATGAGACCGCATGCTTTATCATTACTTTATGAGACCGTAGGTTTTACTCACAGAGACCGCATGTTTGTAATCAATATCATTACTATGAGACCGCATGTTTTGTTTGCATAGACCGTAGGTTTTACTCACGAGACCGCATGTTTGTGATCAATATCATTACTTGTGTAGACCGTGATGTTTTGTTTATGAGACCGCAGTTTTACTTCGTGAGACCGCATGTTTGTAATCAATATCATTACTTGCGAGACCGCATGTTTTGTTTGGCATGAGACCGCATGTTTTGCTCGCGAGACCGCATGTTTGTAATCCAATTCATGACTTGCGAGACCGTGATGTTTTGCTTGCGTGACCACACGCTACCGGCGTGGACCGTGATGTTTCGCTTATGCGGGACCACATGTTTGCAACCGATTTCATTGCTCGCGAGACCGCATGCTTATGTTCAACTTCATTGTATTGCTTATGAGATCGCATGCTTTACGCACATGTGTTTGTGCCTTCACGGCATTGTCATGCCTCTCACTTGATTTGTGTTGCCATGCATTTTCAATTGCATTATGTGCATGTTAATAATAAAATCGTACCTGTTAAGTTTGTTTCCTTTGCAGGCACGATATTGTATGTACGGGTCATTTGCGACTGATGGAACCAGACGAACCGGACAGGTATTGTACCCTCTACGTGAGACGTATCGAGAATTGCATAATTCTCTTACATCCTTTCTGCATTGTAGTGTAGTTTGGTGTATGGTAGCTTAAAACTGTCGCATGTATGCTTCGTTATAGCTTTCTTTGCATGATCATGAGTTATGCTCGGGCTGCATCGCCTTGCATTTTGCCCTCCGCCGGGCGATACCTTGTTTGTCTTGCATGCTTTGTCTAAGTCTTCTACTTGTCAAAAATGGGTCATCTCGGGCTTTGACATTCATTCCGCCATTGTTATGACTTCCGAAGTTCGGCCAAAGAGGGCAAATCAGACACCCCATTTTTGACCGCCCTCAAGGCTTGGACGCCACCGCTGAACACTCGGTGATCCTCTTTGTTTGTGTTCGCCTTGAGTTCTCGGTCTTGGCTGCCGCTTTGCCTCGTGATCTCTCGACTGACTGTTCGCGGTTTGGTTTTGGCACCAAACACTTGTGTTTTTTTTTTAAGGGCGTGGAATGGCTTGTTGGCCATCCCCACATCCCACCGGCCTTCCCTAACATCACCAAGAGTTTATGGGTGCCATCGCCATGGTTTCTTAAACCAATGGCCTGGCCGGCACTATATTTGGCTTACCGGCACTTTATTTTGCCAAGAACCTCTTTTGTCGGGTTTGCAGACTCTTTTGCACTTGAGGCATGGTGCATGCCACCATGTACCGAATGCACCATCACTCCTCCCCGTGCGCTTTTTGACTGGTGTGAACCTTTGAACCCCTTTCCTTCTAGAAGCTTGAACCCTTTGGCCAAGCTTTGGGAAGCTTGGCCACCAGATTAGCTTTCTCCAAGAAGCCAAGAACCCTTTGCACCCTTTGCCCCTTTCATCTAGCTTCTTGGAGAAGCGAGAACCTTGGCCTTGCCTATATAAGCACTCATCCTCTCCTTTGTTAAGGGTTAGAGCTTTTGAATCAAAAAACCAAAGCTTCTATATCTATATATCTGATATATCATCCTCTCTCTCTATATCTCCCTCTCTCTCATCCTTAGGGTGTGTTTGGAAGCCTAAAAGTGCATTTTGACCTTACTTTTGCACTAACACACACACCATTACACCTTGCTCCGAGATTGAGAGGCATTGAGGGTTGTTTGTTGAGGTTTTGGACTGATTTTGATCAGTAGAGGGTGGCTGGATCATCTGTTCTTCAAGGTTTCTTCAAGGGTGAGACATTTACTTTAGTTTCAATCTTGCACTAGTTTTCACCTGCCTTGCATGCTGATTTAAGCTTTGTGTATAACATGAAAAAGTCTTGTATTTTCATGCTTAACATCTTTCATTAAGGGTGTTTTGGCATTGGGGTCGAACTTCCCCTTAGGCCTCTTTTTGGCCTATTTTGGTGCCCTTTTCTTTAAGCTTTGTTTACTTTGTTGTGTTGTTCTTTCACCACTAAAATCCAAAGGATTTTCAGTGGTGATGAAGTGATTTTGAAGTCTTGTGTAGGGAGGGACACCCTCTCCCTTGTCCTTATTTTTACCTTTGTTTTTGGCTTAAAGGGCAACATGCATGCTTGGTTGTTTTTGGTCCCATCTCGTAGGTTTTTGGGTGTCTTTTAGTCATGTTATATCTCTGCCTTTGGTTGGATTTGTAGCCCTTAGCATGCATCTTATACTTGCTTTGTAATTCCTTATTTTGCCTAGAAATGTGCCATGTGTTTAGCCTAGTATATCTTCATGATTTGGCTTAACTTATTGAAGCTTTTGGTCATGATTTGTCATGCTTTAGGTCCATGGCCACTATTTTTGTCATGTTTGACATGTTTTATATGGCCTTTGCATTCTAGAATTTTGGCCTTGAGTGAGTGTGTGAGTCATTAGCATGCTTTGGTTAGGTTGTTTAAATGATTTGGAGTCACTTCTATGCTATTTCAAATTCCTATATCATGCTTGTATGATAGCATTTATCATCTCTTTCATGCCTTGAGGTGTTGTAGTTTTGTGCCTTGAAATGGGCATTGTGCATGCTTGTATGTTTAAGTCACTTGGGTTGCCATTCATGAGGGTTTTGGGGCATGTTTTAATGCATTAAAACTCGCTTTTGGTTGTTTCATTCATACCACGTGGTTATGATAGTTGTGGTAGAAGGCTTTTTTTATGCCTTAGCCTTATGCTCTTGGTATGCGAAGTTTGCATGAGTATTTGCCCATCATTCCATCACTTTTGGCCACCCTGGGGTGTGCACTACGCCAAAATTAGCTTTAGCGCGTTTTTATCGCCGTTAAAGGTCAGAAACCGCCATAAAGCCTTTTAATCTGGTATTAACGGCGTTTCATATCGCTTATGCGCTGTTTAAAAAAGTGAAACCGTCAGAAAAAGGCAAATTACCGCTGTTAAAAGTCGAGCAAAACGGCGATAATATAGGACCAAAAACGGCGGTTTTTTACAGCCGTAAATAAGTTCAAATTTTTCAAAAAATAATTCTTTCTTCTTGCACTCCCCAAGTTTTGAACCCAAGACCTCTCATCTACCCACACCAACCACTCTGCCACAGCCACTCTTCATGAAATATATTCCTTAAATAAATATTTAAACATTACTTTTACTTTATTGTAGATGGTTTCGCCAGAACTCGCCGGAGTTTTGCCAGAGCACGCCGGAGTTTCGCCAGAGCCTCGCCGGCAAAGACCGCCGTCATTAACGGCAGTAATGGTTGGGCATTAGCGGCGGTTTTGTTACCGCCGTTAAAAGTGGGCATTAACGGCGGTTTCGTTACCGTCGTTAAAAGTGGATTTCATTACCGTCGTTAAAGACACTTTTAGTGGCGCTTTTTAATCGGTGAACAAAACCGCCGTTAACGATACATTAACGGCAGATAATCGCGGTTTCGGTTATCGCCGTTAATAGTACCTTTAACGGCGGTTTTCTACGCCGCTAAAAACCGCCGCACGCCCTGCTTTTGGCGTAGTGGTGGCTGAGGGTCCTCCATCTTAGTGTAAGTCCATGGATCATATATTTGCATCTTGTAGTATGCTCATGACATCGCATGTTGTGGTATCCTTATGGTTTGTGCATTGTTGCATGCCACCTCTTTACATACTTGCCTATCTAGTGTGCATTGTAGTGTTGCTTGTAGTGTTGCATGCTAGTGGCATTACCATGTTGTTTGCATGATAGTTTGCATTGCATCACATTTGACATGTTTTGCATCTTAGCTTCTTGTTGCATTTTTGAACCATGTTTGCACAACATGCATTGCATTGCTTGGTTTGGGGTGTCAAACCTAGTGTGAGGGTGAGAGGTGTTCATACTACAAGTGGTGAAACACATCTCAACCCTCGGTCATCGAGGCCCTTGACTTTGACATGATAGGGTCTTGGTCCTCATTTGTGTGTTGCATGCATTTTACATTGAATGGCAAGTTTGGTCCCCTAGGCTATCATGCACAATTGATGGCCCAAGGATCAAGGACCATGCTCCCCTGAGTTCAATACATGATAGGGAACATGACCATGCTTACATGTGCTTGAAATTCTATGCCATGCACTACTCGCCCTCTCTTTGTCACAAAACTGTTTTAGAAGTTTTTGCCAACCGCAACATTTAGTGCCGACCGCCATTAGCTAATGGCCGATAACTTCATCGAATGACGGCATTTTACTATGGCGGTGGTCATTTCACTTAGCCGATGGTGTTCAAGTGTTCATAGAAGACACCTGGGACTTTGGAAGTTTTCAGAGAAGCAAGGAAAACAGAGGCAAGAGTGCTATGGCTATGGGTTTCGGGCAAGATGGATCGAGCATGATCATTCACAAGACCCCGAGGTGGTCACGCGCCATCTCTATTCTCGTGATTTAATTTGTTTAAATTAGAGGGTCCGTAATAATTAATTAGCTAAGATAAGTAATTCATTATTCACCAGATATTCTTTTGGACCCTCCGAGTGAGGGCAATCGTGTAATAAGTGTGCGTGCGTGTATGTATGTCTTCCAACCCCACGCCTTTTCTTCCCTTTATATACCGCTATGATGGTAGACTAGGGCATATTTAAAATTAGCATACCTTATGCTATGCATGCGCATCCATACATTTGTCTTACATGCATCGGGTTCGCACATCATGTTAATCGCACTTGTATTTCAATTCCAAATTGAATACATGTTAGTTGTAGCATTTCACATGCCAAGTTTAGAATAGCCGAGCCTGCCTAGATTGCATCTTTGCATGTGTTGCATTAGCCATTCTAAACATGAACTAGGATCATGCATATGATTACTAACTAGTTTCGCTTTTGGCTTGGAGTACTAGGTAAGCTTTTATGCTTTAGCATATCGACGCTGTGAATGTTGCCATAATAGCATGATTACCATGAGGCTAGTCGCTTATGTGATATAATTGCTTGAATGCCCGTGGATGGAGGTCAAATTACCTAAGTTGAATAATGCATTAAACTGTGAGTTTTAAGCCCAAGAGATAGTGGCAAAACCATCTTTTCTAAAGCCCACTTGAGGGTGGCAAAATCTTCATTTTAACCTACTGAGTAGTAAACCATTTCCAAAACTAACATGAAATGTTTTGTTCCAATTTGGGCGATTTGGTCTATACTTGTTTGTCGTATGCATAACATAGTAATTCTAGGCTAATAACCTAACAAGAACACATAACGCTTTCAAAACAAGATATCACTTAGTAGAGGCCATCTTGGATCAAGCGAGAGGGTGCTCATAGCTGACCTTCCCCAATCGTACCCAAGTTCCCGAGCCGAGGCAACTTTGGTGATGACGGACATGTGGCCTTTGGCACCGAGTCAGGGTTTCCTAAATTTCTCCATTTAAAAAATATTTAGGTGGCGACTCAGATTCCGCAAAGCGTCCATGTTTGGCACTTCTTTCAAAATCTATTTTTTTCTCAAAACGATTTGCCAGATTTGGACTATTTGGTTCAAGATTAAGAACCTTGACACAAAAGGGAGTCCGAACCATAGCGAGGTCCTCATGGCGTTATTAAGTGGTAATCGATGTACCACTTTACAATACCTCAACTTGGATTTCTCTCCAACCTTTCTCTAGTATAATGGTGAGTCCTCAGTAAATTGCCCACAGTTCTGCCTCTAGTCTAGTAGCAGATTCCAGCTTCCAGTGTAGCCAAACCCCCTCCGACGTCTTTCATCTCGTAACACCCCACCAAAGCCTGCAAGACCTGTTCTCTTAGCACGCCATCCGTGATAAGTTTTAGTTTACTCCGCACAAGGAGGTAACCAAGCTATTAGTTTGGGAACAGTTCGATCAATGGCAAGGGGGGGACAGAAAAGCTTCATGAATATTAGAGGCATATTGGAAGGCTTGGAAAATGCTATAAGAAGCATTACCATCCAAATTTGCAAAATTTTATTATTTCTATCTTTCCAGATTTGCCATAACAAAGTAGCAAACCAGATATTCCAAGAAATGCCTCTAAAAACAAGTTTATTATCCTTAAGATTAGATACAATCCAATTCTCAAAGGTAATAAATTCAGCCTCCCTTTGCCATTGATCATTTCTAACAAGCTTCCATATATTCCGAGCATAAATACAATCCCAGAAAAGGTGTAGGAGATCTTCGCAGTGCAGATTGCAACGGGAACAAAGCACATTTTCAGTAAGTCTTCTAGAAGCCCTCATTTGATTTGTAAGCAGTTTATTTTGCAAAATGAGCCAAAAGAAGCCCTTAAGCTTTTGAGGCAGCTTGAGTTTCCAAATCCATTTCCAACTAACAGCAGGGTGCCCAACCTCGGTGATTAAATCATAGGCTGATTTAAAAGTGAAGATACCAGTGGATGTACCTACCCAGCAAGGTTTATCAGGTAAGTCAGTGAATCTAGGTGGGTGCACACTTTGAATGCTAGTAATATCCCGTGGGGTTAAAAAATTTCCAATGCTATCAAGGTTCCAATTCAGGCTGCTATCTAAAATGGAATTTACAATTGTGTCATCACAGTGATTTCTTGGGGAAGTGTCTTCAAGAGGTTGATTACCACACCACCAATCTTTCCAAAGAGACACAGCGGCTCCATCTCCAATGATCCACTTAGTACTTTTTCTAAGAACATCTTTAGAATAAACAATACTCCTCCAAACATGCGAGCTACTCCATTGGGTAGGCCAAGTGAACAAGCTATGATTCTGAAGGTACTTACTTTTAAGCATGACGGTCCAAAGAGTATCCTTCCCATATACAAGATTCCACCCAAGTTTGGAGAGAAGAGCCAGATTTTGATTTTTGGCCTTACGGGTACCCAATCCACCTTTGTCTTTAGGTTTGCAAACTTGCTCCCAGTTAACCAAATGAACTTTCTTAACATTACCTTGATCGCCCCACAGAAAATTTCTATTAATTTTATCAATATCCGCACAGATGTTATTAGGAAGTTTAGCTGTGGACATCACATAAGAAGGCATGGCTGAAGTAACGGATTGAATGAGGGTGGCTCGGCCCGCCAAGGAAAGGACACTAGCTTTCTAGCTAGAGAGTTTCTTGTGCAATTTTTTGATGATAAATTGGAAATAATTTCTACTAGCTCTGCCATGGAGAATTGGTGTGCCGAGATAATGGCCAAGATTTTGAGTAAGGGGAAAACCACTAATATTACTGAGATCTCTGGCTTTAGTTCTAGGCACATTTTGGGAGACAAAATTTTTTGACTTATTGGGATTAATTTTATGACCAGAGAGGTCACAGAACTCATGAAGAACATCCAAAATCACCCCACAACTAGTTGTGTCAGCTTTGGCAAAAAGAAGGAGATCATCTGTGAAGAAAAGATGTGAAATGGGAAGACAATTTCGAGATGCTTTGACACCTTTCCAATCACCACTATTAACCTTGCTATTGATCATACTAGAAAGTTTTTCCATGTAGAGAATAAATATATAGGGGGAAAATAGGTCCCCTTGTCTAAGGCCTCTCCCCATAGGAAATTCAGGGAGAGCTTGACCATTCCAAAGAATGGCTGTGTTAACAGAGGTGATACAACTCATAATCAACGAACCCGCCACTATTAAGGTTAAGATCACAAAGGGTTTGTTTAATGAAATCCCAAGAAATTCTATCATAGGATTTTTCAAGATCAATTTTAATCACCATGCCACCTATTTTTCCTTTCTTGTACCGGAGAGAGTGTATTATCTCCTGAGTAATAATAATGTTGTCATTAGTAGATCTACCAGGAACAAAACTACTCTGATTTGGGCTAATGAGATTGTCAAGGAGAGGTCGAATCCTATTAACCAAAATTTTAGTGACAATTTTGTAGCTCACATTACACAAGCTGATAGGTCTGAATTTCTTAATGCTATATGGATTATCTACCTTAGAAATAAGAGAGATGAGGGTTTTATTGGCCTCCTCAGAGATTTTGTTGGTAGCAAAATAGTTTTTCACAAATTGACAAACAGAGGTACCTACCAAGTCCCAAAATTGCTGGTAAAAGACAGCTTGGATACCATCCGGACCAGGAGCTTTGTAGGCTTTTATACTCTTAACAGCTTCCCAGACTTCTTGGTTAGAAATAGGTAATTTTAGAACTTGGTTTTCCACATCCTTAAGTCTAGCCTCAAAGACAACATTTCTGGAAGAGATAACAGTTGGGGTCACCCTTAAATAAATTCACAAAATAGTCTTGAACATGGGCTTGAAGCTCCGAAACCTCAGAAATCCAGGTACCATCCTCTTGGATAAGCATATTGATCCTAATTTTCCTCCTTTTGGCAATGGTAGCAGTGTGAAAAAACTGTGTTTCTTTCCCATTGAGTAATCCAATTTACTCTATATTTCTGGAACCATAAAATCTCTTCTTGGTGTAACACCTGATTATATTCCTTAACCAAATCTTTTTCCAGCATAAACATGTTATGGGTGAAACGAAAATCCTGGGCTTTTGAATGCCTTTAATACGAGCAAGAAGTCTACGTTTTTTGGCGAAAATGTTACCAAATACCTCCTTATTCCAAATTTTAGAAGTTAACATCAAGTGATTGATTTTATCAAGAAGATGAGAGTCACAATTATTCCAAGCTTGTTGGACTACACTCCTAAAATCAGGGTGTGTAATCCAAGCCGCTTCAAAACGAAAAACTTTATTAAAGGGGGTGAAAGGATGCATACCTTCAGTAAAAACAACAAACAGAGAATGATCGGAGTAAGTTCGTGGGAGATTTCGGACAGTGCAACCAGGAAATAGAGAACTCCAAGCAGCATTGCAAAGAGCACGATCCAACCGCTCCTTTGTATTTGCCATTCCTTGGCGGTTATTCGTCCAAGTAAGTTTAGGGTCTGAACAACCCAGGTCCATGAGGTTACAATTGCTAATTCGCTCCAAGAATTTGTTATTTCTGCCCACATTGCTGTTAGGTGTGAAACTCCTACGTTCACCTTGAGTAGCAAAATCATTAAAGTCCCCCGCCACAAGCCAGGGAGTTGTCATGTTCTCTGCCATAGCTTCCATTTCACCCCAAAACTGGTCCCTGTTTCTTAGAAGAGGGCTTGCATAAACGGCTGATAAAACCCAGTCATCATAGCTTTCTTTATGAACTGTTGTATGAATAGCTTGATAGTTTGCAGAAGACACTCTGACATTAACAGTTAGGTTATCCCATAGAATCCAAATACCTCCAAATTCTCCTGTTGGATCAACACTTGTCGAAGCAGTAAATCCCAAATTATTGAAAAACATCCCCATGGAGCTCAAAGAAACTTTGGTTTCCATAAGAACTAGAATATCAGGCTTGTGAATCCTTAGGATTTCCGTCAAATTTCGCTTGAAAGTGTTATTACCGGTTTCTCGGCAATTCCAAAAAAGCAACTTCATGGATTCCTTATTGGGAAAATCTGGTGGTGTTTGGTAGTCCGGCTGACCCATAAGGATGTTAACCCTGCGATAATCGTCCATGGTTGCTCTCAACGGAGCCAGCCGAACCAGGTGTTGTATGTGCCCCGTGAGACTCTTCCAGTTCGGTTCTACTTGCAGCCAAGCTCCCTCGATCCACCATTCTACGGCGGCTAGGTGAATTACTTCTCTCTCAGGTTTGAGTGATAGGCTTACATGGTTGTACTTCATCCGGTGGTGAGCAATCTCTGGGATCGCCATAGGGTAGGGAAGGAGGATGAAGAGATAAATGGTCAGGGGGTTTTTCTTTCAGATTTGTCAAGAAAGGGAAATGAGGTTGGGGTTGAGATGAGGTAGGAAGGGGGTTATTGTTAGGTTGTGTAGTGTAAGGGAATTGTCCCAGAGTAGGGACAGGAATCGAAGATTTGGAGATCTCCATGGCATCAGGCTTTGCAGAAGAGCAGGTCCCTGCGTTGTCAATCATAACAGCTATGGTATTTCCTTGCATGTCCTGCCTATCACTAGAGGCATCTACTAGCAGTACAGCCTTTTCAATTTGGGACGTAACTGAGACAGCAGGTGCTTGGGCTGGGCCTATATTTTTGGATGAAATTTGGCCTTGACACTCTTTCTCTTGCACTCTTCGGTTAGGTAATCCTTGGTTATATTTAAAGCCACCCATTTGCCCTTCCAGTCCTTCGGATGATGTTCCTTCCACAAGTGGCTCAAAACGGTTCCCTCCCTTAGGCCCAGCTCCTGAATTGGTCTTTCTGCCTTGTGTATTTCTATTGGGTTTCCGAGCTACTAGCATCCATGGTCCAAATTTGAGGACCCATTACCAATAGCAGACCCATTAATTTGCTGAGCATTCTGTTGGGTCTCCAGCCTAGTAGTTTGCATGTTAGAGCGGGTATTATCTCCCTCATGTGTCACCGGAATTTTAGCCTGACCTGTTATTATCAGTACCGAAGAGAATCTACATGTATCTGCTCTATGTCCAACCCTGCCACAAGAAAAACAAAATAAATAGAGATGTTCATATTCAATAGTGTAAATATACTTACCAATAGCAAATTTTGACTTCAGAAGTTGACTTAGATCAATTTCTACACAGACTCGAGCATATCGACCCCTGGTCGATGTAGCGGTGTTAAGATCAACTTTCAAAGGTTTGTCTATGAGTTTAGCAATTTGGAATAGCACTTTCTCATTGTAATACTCAATTGGCAGTTGAGGAAATCGCACCCAAACAGCTGTTGAACATTCTTTAGCCGCAGATGGTTTGAAATCTGCTTCCCACTTGTGCACTGTAAGGTAATGATCCATAAGAATCTAGGGGCCATCTAAAACCACTTTCCCAAAATCTTGCTTCATCTCAAATTTAAACAAGAAAAATCCCACTCCTAGGTCGACCACCTCGAAATCTCCTTGGAGACCCCACAGGTTATGAACTCTGTTACAGAGTACCTTAAACCCTATGTTTCTGCCCAAAAGCCTCACGATGAGGCAGTCCTTCCACGGTCGCCTAATTTTTCGGATCAAGGTTCTTGGAAGCGTTACCTTTGGGATATCGGGGTTCATCTGTTCCCATTCTGCTTGAACTTCGATTTCCTTATCCCCTTCGCCATCACTCAAGAGGTCTTCATCTGAGGAGAGATTCTCAAGATCGCTATCAAATGCTTTTTCATTTTGTCGAGCATTGAGAAGAACTTGTTTGAAGAATCTAGGTTGCCCTTCTTCTCTAGTAACAGTGGTGCCTTTGCCAGCAATTTCCCCTAAATTACCACTCGCAACAGTGGGGGAATGATCCACCATGTGTTCGTCAGGAACCACATGCTCTATTTCTTTCACTTTCTTAGTGCTTCGGATGAGATGATCCTCTTCTTTCGAAGAGATTTCAGAAGATTTTGGTAGGGAAGCTCCAGAGGCTAACATAGTCGTTTGAGCCTGCTCGTTTCTAGAGAGAGAAAAATGTACGTTCATGCATTTGCAAATCTTTTTTAGGGATGGAGTGTTTTCAAAAATGAGTATCCAATAAATTTATTTATATATTTATTTTTGTGTGCATTTAGAGGCTCTAAAGGAGGACTTGAGGAACTTCTATCACTATAAAAAAAAAATTTAAGATTTTAGAAATCAAAATTTAAGGATAAAATTATTTTTTATGGACCAAATAATTTTATTTGCGAAAAATATTGTTATTATACTTTTAGTAATAAAAATTGGATATGAGTGATGAATTATTATTTTTTTGAGATCAAATTTTTTGTCTCAAAAAATAAATCATTTTGAGATCAAATTATTTTGTCCCTAAAAGTCTATTTATTAGTGACATTTTTAAAATTTTGTCGCTAAAAACCTTGTTCTTGACTTTTCAGGATGACCTTTTAGTGACTGTTCTTATGTTGATAGAAATTAGTCTCTAAAAATCTTTTGTAATAAAATTTTTACTTTTAGATATTAAAATATTTAGTCTCTAAAATTTTTATATATTGTAATATATTTTCACATTATTATTTTTTTCCGTTTGAATATTAATTATCAAATAAAAATTAATTATTCAAATATTTGAATAATTTATTTTTATTTAATAGTGACATCTGAATAAAAATAATAATGTAAATTGATAAATTTTATGGTGTAAAAATAGTAGCTCCCAATGCTTGGCCTTGTTATTCTATTTCTATGCAGCATAACAAAACGTAGCTCTTTTAGGCCGATCCAAAGGTCTCGTTTGAAAATAAGTTGTTTTAATATTTTTTTAATTTTTTAGTTAAAATTTGAAGTAAAAAAATTAATATATTTTAAAATAATTTTTTAATTTCTAATAAAAAGATGTATAAAAAGTAAAAAAAAAATATTTTAATATAAGTTATAAATTTTTTAATTTTTTAAATAATTTTTTGATTTTTAAATTAAAAATGTTACATATGAAATGATACCTTAGCGAGTGAAGTACAATTATGAAGCTCGGACGCTGGGCTAAGCCATGACGTCCACCAGTGCAACATTTTCCCAAGAAAGTGACAGTTTATAATCTTACACATTTGTCCTCATGAGAACACGGTATGGAAATGAAAATGAGCATTTTATTTTAGGAAAATGAAAAATCTCCCTAAAAAAACTCTCCTTAATTTCCTTAATTTCTATTTTTGGCAAATTATTTTTTATTTTATTTCCTGTTTTTCTTTTTTTTTTTTTTTACTAAAAAGGAAAAATCGGGAGATTCGGGGGACTCCCCTCGAGGTCCCAATCATCTCCGTTTATTTTATTATTGTTTGGGATTGGTAGAAAACTACTTTAATAGATATAAATGAGAAGACGCCTTAAGGCGGTTTGGGTTAACACGTCTCCTTTGTTGAATTTAGAATCCAACCAATGGAAAAAAACAACACTGCTGCATATTCTCAGCGGCGGTCGCACTCCTAATGAGATGTCGCGTCTTCATTGACTGAAACCTAAAAACTAAAAAAAAAAAAAAATTTTTTTTGTCCAATTATGGAGTGTCACCTCAATTTCAATGAGTGTATGAGGCATTTTTGAAAAAATATCTTATAGATCTGCTCTATATTTTATCTCTTATGTACTCGTAATCTTATTTGGTCTATTTTGACAACACGGTTATAATTTGATTTTTAGATTATAATCAACCTCTTCTCTCACAAAAAAACTGATTATAAACTGATTATAATCAATTTTTCATTAAAAACTGATTATAATCATCTTCTCAAAATAGGCCTTTGTCATATAATTATTACTAGTCTATCACCGTCTATATGCATGGATAATTATTGATATTTATATTTGTTTTAGATTTTTTTAATACATAAATTATGTTTTTTAAGATTTTTTATAAAAATAATTTAACAATCTTATCACTAATCATAATATATGGGAGAAGTTGAAAAAGATATTGCAGTAACTATACACGGATTGTATCTATAATTATTTGTTTGAGGGGATGTTAAATGCTGATCAGGAGATTTTGACTAAATCAATAAATGCAGGCATGTGGAAAGACATGTGAATTGAAAAAAGTTAATAAATGCTGATTATGAAATTTTGACCAAATCAATAAATGTTGTGTTTTTTTTTTTAAAATAAAAAATTAAAAAAATTCAGATTGGGATATTGAAGCTCCCACAAGCCCTGGGGTTAAAAACCCTCTTTTTAAATGTCTTATTTTTATTTTAATATTATATTAAAGATTAATATTTTGATAGGTTGTTAAATCCCGAAAATGGGGACCCCTAAACCGAAAATTCGAATAAGGCAAAAATGTCCAAAACGACGTCGTTTTGGACATTAGGGGGATTAGGGGAGGCATTTTTAGGGAGACAAATCATTTTCCATTTTGATAATAATCATGTGTGTTGGACTTTTCAATGAATTAAATATTTTTTTATTATATTATATTAAAATTTAATATTTTGATAATAATCTGATTTTCAGATTATCACCAACTTCTCTCTCACAAAAAATTGATTATAATCTGCTTATAATCGCTTTTACTAAAAGTGATTATAACCATCTTCCCAAAATAGGCCTTAATGTATTAAAGTGTTATTATGATGGTAAGACTTTGGAGTTGTGAGAAGTTAACAAATGCTAAGATTTTTTTTTTTTAAATCAAAAAATTAAGAAATTTAGATTGAGAGATTGGAATTCCCACAAGGCTTGGGATTAAAAATCCCCTTTTACTTAATATATAGTATAGATTTCTTATTTTTTCTCAATCTATACTATATATTAAGTAAAAGAAGATTTTTAACTCCTAAGGCCTATAAGAACTTCAATATTCCAATCTGAATTTTTTAAATTTTTTATTTTTTTTAAAAAAAACTGATCATAACTTACCTAAATAATAATAATTAAAAACAAATAGAAACCACAAATAAATTAAATTTTTAAAAAAAGATACCCACAACTCCATCTTAAATAAATTGAAAAAAAAAATACCCGAATAGAAACTACACAAAAATAAAAATAAAAATAAAAAGATATATCTATCTATCTATCTATATCTATCTATATCTATACTATATATTAAGCAAAAGGGGGTTTTTAACCCCAAGCCTTGTGGGAGTTCCAATCTCTCAATCTAAATTTCTTAATTTTTTGATTAAAAAAAAATTTAGCATTTATTAACTTCTCACAACTCCAAAGTCTTACCCTCATAATAATACTTTAATGCATTGAGAACAAGCATAAAAAAAATTCTTTGAAATCCAACACATATAAATTCCTTGAAAAGTCTCAACACATATGATTATTATCCATCATAATAACACTTTAATGCATTAAGAACAAGCATAATTTTTTTTTTTGAAAAGTCCAACACATATGATTATTATCAAAATATTAAACTTTAATATAATATAAAAAGGGAAAAAAAGAAGACATTAAAAAAAAAAAGAAGAAAACATTTAAAAATCATAATTCACATATATAGATAATTGTAAACACAATCCGTGCATAGCACGTGTTAAGTCCAATGCTTCCTTCTTCTTTTTTTTCTTGATGAATATCAACAAAAATTATCCATACTATATATTAAGCAAAAGGAGATTTTTAACCCCAAGCCTTGTGAGAGTTCCAACCTCCCAAATTTCCTTATTTTTTGATTTTAAAAAAAAATCTTAGCATTTATTAATTTCTCCCAACTCCCGAGTTTTACTCTCATAATAATACTTTAATGCATTAAGAATAAGCGAAAAAAAATTCTTTAAAATCCAACATATATGAATTCTTTGAAAAGTTCTAACACATATGATTATTATCCCTCATAATAACAATTTAATGTATTAAGAACAAATATAAAAAAAAATTCTTGAAAAGTCTAACACATAAGATTATTATCAAAATATTAAACTTTAATATAATATAATAATAAAAAAAAGACATTTAATCCCTTGAAAAGTCCAACACATATGATTATTATCAAAATATTGAATTTTAATATAATATAAAAAAGGAAAAAAAGAAGACATTTAAAAAAAAAAAAACATTTAAAAATCACAATTTATATATATAGATAATTGTAAACACAATCTGTGCATAGCACGGGTGATATGCTAGTTATATATTAAGAAAAAAAGAGTTTTTAACCCCAAGGCCTGTGAGAGTTTCAATCTCCTAATCCTAATTTTCTAATTTTTTGATTTAAAAAAAAAACCTCAGCATTTATTGACTTCTCCCAACCCAACCTCAGCATTTATTGACTTCTCCCAACTCACAATCCCTTTTGACTTCTCTCATAATTATTGCAACACTCTTTTCAATTTCTCCCATACACTATGGTTACATACAAAAATAAAAAAAAGATAAGAATTAAGCTATAGATCTTAAAAAGATATAACATCTAAATTTGAATTATGATTTAATAATCTATACTATATATTAAGCAAAAGGGGGTTTTTAACCCCAAGGCCTCTGGGAGCTCCAATCTCCTAATCCTAATTTTCTAATTTTTTGATTTTTAAAAAAAACCCCTCACTATATATTAAGCAAAATGAGATTTTTAACCCCCAAGGCCTATGTGAGCTTCACTATCTCAATTTGAATTTTTTAATTTTTTTATTAAAAAAAAAAACTTAGCATTTATTGATTTGGTCAAAATCTTTCGATCAACATTTAAAATCCTCTCATACAAATAATTAAAGATACAATTCGTGTATAGTTACTGCAGTACCCTTTTCAATTTCTCCCATACACTATAGTTAAGGCCTTGTTTGGGAAGACTAAATAAGTGCACTTTTTGTCTTTTTGGACAAAAAAGTTGAGGTTGAAAATATGGATGTTTTGGTTAACTTTTTGACTTTTTATGGAAAAATGTGTAATAAAAAATTATAAAAATTGATTTTAAGAGGAAAATTTGAATTGGGAGTTGTGTAGCCGTAATTGTTGACTTTTGGTAAATAGTGTTAACTTTTTAACTTTTTGAGTAACTTTTTGACTTTTTAGATTATTTGAGAGTACCCAAACTTGACCTTAGTAATAAGAAAAAAATTTTAAAAAATATAATTTATATATTAAAATAAATTTAAAACAAATATAAATATCTATATTAATTGCGTGTATAACACGGTGATAAGCTATTATTTTATGTAAAGCAATCATCTATTCACGTGATAGGACAAACTTATCCCAGGTCTTGCTAACTGACCTCGTCTCCCTTGGATTGTTTTAGACGGCCGGAGATTTTTTATTTTGAAAATTTGTCTTTTTGTTTTTAAAATTTAAGGACACGATGGTATAATTGGGAGTATAATCCACATGGGAACATCAACTTTGGACCAAAAAAAAAAAAAATTCAATTATATATATATCAATTTCAATTATATATAAATTAGAGGGTTGTGAAAAATCTTCAAAAAATTATAAATCAATTCATTCTGTACTAAATCGTGTGGTTTGATTTAGTTTATGAAAAATGATTTGTCCCCCTAAAAAAACTCCCCTAATCCCCTTAATGCCCAAAACGACGTCGTTTTGGACAAATATTTTTTTTTTGCCTTGATTTGAAATTTAGGAGAATTAGGAGGCCAAAAATTAGGAGATGTAACACAACCCTTAGTTTATGCAATACACGGTTGGTTTTGATTATTTAAAAAAGGTGAAATGTATTATATAGCTCAATTTATAATTTTATAAGAGAAAATTTCATTTTTATTTTATATTTTGCTTTGATGATCAATTAAACCCCAGACTTCTACTAATTTCAATTTTACTTTCAAATTTTTTGAAATCGTATCAGTTTACCCACCACGGTCACATTTATAGGAAAAAGTTAAAAAAAATTACATTTTGATCTCAAATTTCAAAACAATGATACAAACTCACCATTTCTTCCTTCCTCTCATCATTTCCTTACTTACCCAAATCCCTCTGCCACCATCATCCTCAAAAATGTAGGAAGAATAACACCAATAACACCTCCAAAACTGCATATACTATTGAGGAAACACACCAGAATAAGACTACTACTCCAACCATGGAATCAAATCCACCAAATCCTTCTTCCTCACCCAGAGGCCTCACTCTCTTCATTCGATCATGGCTTCCTTTATTCACCACCCCTCTACGTGGTATCATCCTTATGGTCCATGGCTATGACAATGACATCAGTTAGACCTTCCAGTCCACCCTTATGTTCCTCGCCTAACATGGGTTCGCCTGCTTTGCCCTAAATCTCTAAGGCCATAACCAATCCAGCGGCCTCGAAGCTTTCGTCCCCAACGTCAATCTCGTCGTTGATGACTGTCTCAGTTTCTTCAAATTCATCACTACCCAAAACCCCCAATTCCAAAGCCTCTCCAAATTCTTGTTCGAAGAGTCAATGGACGACATGATTTGTTTCTTGATCCATTTCAAAAGCACTAGTTCCTTCAATGAAGCGATTCTAAGAGCATCTCTAACGGTAGTAGGCATTTTACCTATCTAAATATTACTATAAAGTATATATTTTATTTTGCCTATCAACTGTTTTATGTTTTTACTCCAACTATGCTCTTTATTTTAGCTATTTATCTAAATACTATTAATTTTATAGAATGCCACGTCAATAACAAAGATGGAGGGAAATGATCCTAATGATTGAATACATTTTGCCTAGCGTTGAACGCTAGCTACATGTAGCTAGTGAATATGAGTTAAGCCAAAATGCCTAATCATATACCTAGTGCAATGGAATTGAAAAAAGTGAATCACACTAGCCATTTTAACTAACAAGTATTATATGCCTAGTGCATTGGAGATGCTCTAATAGCACCCATGCGTAAAATCTCTGATAAAGTCAAACCTAGATGGCTGATTCCTGAAATTCTTACTTTTTTCACGAAATTTGCACCCATTTTGGTGATTGTTCCTACTGTTAATCTTCTCGATATGTGACGCCCTAAAAATGGAGAACATTAAAGAATATATTAACAAATAATTATAGAGTCTTTCTACGGTTACAAGTGTGGCGCTTCAAGATTTACCCTAAGGATGAAATCTAAGAAACGTCACTAATGAGTCATTTAATCAATAATCAAATAAGATATCAAGAAAGATCGGAGGAATCAATATAGCCTCCCGTCAAAGTCTAATCTTCTTAGATAACAAGACTACGTTTTTGACAGATCTTAACAAGGTATTAATACAAGGTCTACATAAGTTGATGAAAAATAAGATAGGTTACAAAAGATATATAAATATATATATATATATATATAAGTAAAATAATTATTACAAGATCACGTCTTAATACAACAAGAGTCTGAACATTTACAATCCCAAAACATGGTTACAAAAGGAATTTAACCAAACTAATTTCTAATTCTTATAGGGTAGTCATACATCTTCAAATATTTCAGATTCGTCTTCGACCAACAAATAGTCTTCAATAATTGGCCTGAAATGCTATGAGCTTTGAATGCCTAGTAAACGCACATACACCTTGCCATTTTTTTTTTCAATCCGATACACAATCACAAAATAATAAGTAATGAAGCATAACATTCAAGTAAACAAGCAAACAGTTACAAAGTTAGATGTTAGTAATCTAGAAATCCCCTAAAGAGATTTGTAACGCCCCAAAATAATAACCTATGTTTTGATGTTCAATAGAAAAGTAGAAACTTGCGAAATATTAACGTTCCATTGATATTCTTTTATCGTACAAAAGATGACATATGCAAGTATACATTTATAAATCCTAGATCCTGAATCTATAACATATGATATGTGTGAGTGAAATGGAACAAAAGAAAGTACAAATAAGTTAATGTCTTATTGGCTACATCTTTCTAAGTCTATGCTTGGGAACAACAAAATGAGTTAAACTCTATATATATAAAACCCAAGACTTGAACAACAAATATTTATAGAAAAGAAACAAAAGAAGCTCTCGACTCCAAAGTCCTCCCAATCTACGTCTTTGGTGGAGACATATCATCAGCACTTGAAAATTGTTTTCCACGTAGGATGAGCTAAAGCCAAGTAGAGATACTAAAACACAACGTATGAAGCTTAACAAAGTCACATAGTGAATACACATGCATGCCATTTATCAAAACGTTATACTTTCATTTTCAAAATAATGCAATGCCTCAATTATAAGTATATCAATTCATAAAACAATACTTTTTAAATAAGAAAATAGGGCAGTGGATACAAAACACTGGGAATCTTTAGGTACGTGTCTGCCAGTAGGCTATACAAGCACTACCAATGTCATTTTACTGTTACTAACCGGAAGGATCAGCACCTAACCACTTGGGTTTCTGGACTTTCCCCAAGGATACACAGGCTAACATAACAACCACAACCATACCTCCTAACCAGATTCATTGAAGTATACTCCCATTTTTCTCAAAAAAATACATTTTTAATTTTTAAGTATGAAACAATGCTTAATGCAAAATGTATAAGTAATTAGTTTCAATTAATCTAATCTTCATACAATTTCTACAACAATCAAGGCTATCTTTCACTGATAGCCCAAAATAGATATTTCTACTCAACAGATAATTTTCAATAAGTATAATCTCATAAATCTCAAAATGGAAGTGATAACACATATCAACTCTATTCTCATCATCAACAGATATATTCATTTTATCTTTTAAAAAATCTAACATCAGTTCTTCTTCTTTCATAAATCAAACATCAATGATTTTCAAATCACACATCCTTTAGTTTCAAAAACAAGTTTAAAGAAAGGAATTTCCAACATTTCAACATAACTCAACAATATTTACACTTACATAACCTTTCTCAAGAACCATTTGAAAACTTCTCTTTTACATTTCAAAATCAAAATCCTTATCTCTCAAAACACAATACTTGACAATGAGCACATAACTAAATTAAGAATAATACTAGAAGGTTGAAGAAATCTCTATCTCAAGTTTGGAAGGAGAAGAGAGCAAGCCCTAACTTGAGACGGAGTCAAAATGAAAGCTTTTACCAATTAAAATGTTGTCCTTAATGAGCTCTACCATTTTCTCCCAAGCACAAGAGCGGTGAGATCAACAGATTTGGGTGTATTTGTGGTGTTTAGGAAAGAACTAGAGAGAGAGAGCGAGAGAGAGACACAGAGAGAGAGAGAAGTAATGAGGTTTATAAATGTTTTAAAGAGAGAGAGAGAGAATGAAAAAGTGACTACAAATTGCTTTTCCCCGATTTGATATATGCATAGACCGCTTGAGTGACCAAAACACCGCTGAAGTGTAAGACACAAAAAGTGAGACCGCTCGAGCGACCAAAACACCGCTCGAGCGCATAATGACCAATTCCCAAAATTTTTGCAGACTGCAGAAGACTGCTCAAGCACAGGAAAGACCGCTCGAGCAAAGATCACCCTACTCCTAATAGTTTTACAGACTTGCAAAAATACTAAGAGAACTCAAAGACTGCTCGAGCAAACTTGAAGAAAAACAGACATGATTTCCTTTGAAAAATGAACTACCAACCTGTTCACAACACAACCAACAACTCCAAACTTAACAACAACAAGATAAGGAGTATAGATAACGATAAAGAGTATCGATTCTCGGATCCAAAAACATGAAAGGGTCAGGTCTAACCCAAGCCGTTATAAGATTTCATCCTCCAAATCGCAAGAATTGGACCCGGATTATTTGGTATGCTCCATCTTTTGCTGCTTTACAGATCTTACCCCAGATTCCTACAACGGTTATGTACTGCGTAGCGCCAATTGAGGATCTCAAAAGAGATGGTAAAAATAAGGGTCTTGCCTATAACCTCCTTTAACCTTATTTGGTTTAAATACCTGGGGTTCAAATACAACCGGTCCATTAAGGGTTCCGAACAACCATTTGCGCATGACTTAATATTCAATTAGGGAACACTCCTATCTATCCATACTTGAAATTAACACATTATCATCTCATCATTATTCAAGTGATCAAAAACCCAATATCCCTTATTTAGTTTTTCTTTGAGTTAGATATTTTAAGTTAGGGTTAGAACACACTATTGAGACAACAATTTCTATACAAGTATGAGCATCATCAAAGTACCATGGTAAACAAATATAGGCACAACAATGTACATATCATATTAAGGCCCAAATAAGAGATAAAAAGCACATTCATGAAATTAAAAGCATGAAATCATCAACAAATATAAATTTTCAGATTAGATACACTTTAAAGATCACAATCTAAAAGATATTTTCAAATTTTCCCCGAACTCGGCCTTTCCATGGTTTGTAAAGAATTTTATCTAGTTTCTACATCATCTTTTAGAAATGGGATAGCTTTCCTAGATTTTTAGTTATTAAAAAAAATACTTCAGCGTCCAGATTTGTCGACTATTACGAAAATTGGATTTTCTATTAAACCACTCACTCTTTTCGAAGTTTTTATATAAAAATTAGGTCAAGAGGATTTTTCTATATTTTTCTAGATTTTTTGAAAGTGGGATGAAAATACTGGTCTTTTTTTGCACAAAGTTTGAAATAAGAAGAGTAATGGAAAAAGAGGGAAACTATGAGAATTTTTCACTTCTCTTATGATGAAAACATGCTAAATAGTATATAAATAACTCAAATTTTTAGAATGAAGGTATGTCTTTGGAAATAATGAGAGAATTGGATAGAAAAAGATATCATTGTTTCATTTTAAGGAAGAACTCATGCAAGGTGACAACCAATGCTCAACTCTTCTTATTTAAACACATGAACACCATATATACATATCTGAAAATAATATCATGTATTTGAATAAGAAAATAAAAGAGAGAGTCGTGTTGTGGCTTACTCTCTTGCTTAGGATTGCTAGAGTTGGACAAGGCTTTCTCTCATTTTCTTCCTTCCTCCTCCCAAGCTCACACCTTGCACTCCTCTCTTCTTACCAGCTTTGTGTGTGTGTAAAAAATGCTAGGTGGATGATTGTATTTATAGAAAAAAAAAGAGTGATGAAAAGTCTAAAGTGCCTTGGTTGGAATTCAATAGAATGGAATTGGATTTAGTTGAACGATAATGGAATGAAGGGTGATTAAGAGCAATGTTTTGAAAATCTTCCTGGTGAGTGAATCAAAAAAGAGACTGGGAGGACGGGTTATCGATTCAACTACCAGGTCGAAGCGGCCGAACCGTGACTTCATAATTACATCATAAATATATTTAAAAATATAAGTATAAAAAAATTAATTCAATTCAACAAAATAATAGAATTTTCAAAATATTTGCAAGATGAGTATACATATATTTATTTTTGCAAGATGAGTGCCAGAATATATAATCAAAAAATTAGTTCACCAAACCATTAACTAATAACTATGAAATCAGAAATTTATTATAAAAATTCTTTATGAATTTTAAAAATATTTAGTGGTATTACAATTCCATTATTGACTTTTCTTTGCCTCAATGCTTTTTGTTTTGTTTGGACATGATAATGACTATTAAAATAAGCATTAAGTAGCTTAAGAAACATAGCATCAAAAAAGGAAAGCAAGAGACATAAATAGAACAGCAGATAAGAGCAGAGAAAGATAAAGAATTACTGAAACGAAATAGCCTAGAAAAATAACTTGGAAGTGCAGAGAAACAAAGAAGCAGAGGTCAACATCTTCACCAGAATTGTGTCCTTTGCTCGTTAGAATCTAGTTACTAGATAGAGAGAGTGAAAAAGGCCGACCGACACCCAGAAGAGAGAGAGAGAGAGAGAGAGAGAGAGAGAGAGGAGCCAAAAACCTTCCTCCTATTTTGGCACAAATCTGTGTATGTAGCCCTAACATTTGGGACTTTTTGAGAGATTTTATATGTTCAACAAAATCAGCCAGTTCTTAAAACCTAATTTGGGTCGACTAGTTTGACGGTTGAATTGGCGGTTCTTTCGGTTCTTTCATTTTACACTGGTTTTGAGCTATGTCCGGGTTTAGAGGGTTTTTCGGACCAGAACAAGGTCCGATCACCAGTCCAACTAGTTTGACCGGCCAGGCTGGGTTTCTAAACATTGATTAAGTATGATTTAAATCATGATTTAGTTATAGGTTAATTTGATTGGAGCTAGATTGGTTGTTAGTACAAACATGTTTCCATAATTTTTGATTGAAGTCAAATTTTCTTCCTTAGATCCACGAAATTTGTTCCAAAAGTACATCACAAATCTCCTAGGAAGGGTGGTTGGCCACGTGCTTCAATTGACTAGGGTATTTATCATTTTTTGTACATTTATATTCATATATATATATATATATTTATATGTTGTAGATATTTGTGTAACAACAATATTATAATGGAGTGTACTTATATATATATATATATAAAGTAATGGATTTGAGGCTAATGTGCAATATTAATAAAGTATGAGGGCATGGACTAAATTTATTAATTAAAATACCTATTTCAAGTATAGAATTTCATTAAAATAGTGATAGGAAAAACAATTTGGCTTGCTTTACTTCTCTTTGAATTAAAAGGTGAATAATTGAACGAAAACAATGAAAACTGGAAACTAGGGTTTAGAGTGATCAATCTATAATTAGAGAGTTGAATAATTAATATTAGAGTGTTAGAAATTATTACTAAGTTACCAAGATCAATTAGGGTTTGTACAAGTTCATTTGCAACACGTTTTCAATTTTAGGGTTAAAATTGCGAATAAACGAGGAATTGAAGGTTTTTATTGAAATAATCTGAAGGTAAGGGCCTTATAGGAATTACAAAAGTAAGGGGTCTCATAGGACAAGTCTATGAAGGCCTATGAGGTATAATGGGAAACCTAGATTGGGAATTGTGAAGGAGTTTCTGAGGGTTATTGATTATGTGAGTAAACATTTGTGTGATGTGAGCATTTAATTCATTGTCATTCATGGTAGTGCAGATGTTATGAATGATCCAGATGTGAACAGAGAATTGTATGAGCAAGCCAAGAGTAAGGACAAGACTTTGAAGATCTATGATGGGATGATGCATTCTTTGTTGTTTGGAGAAACTGATGATAATGTTGAGATTGTTTGGAGTGATATATTATAATGGTTAAATGATCAATGCGAATGAATGATCAATGTGAATGAATGAAAGGTTTGTATAGCGATTCCAATTTTCCGCTCATGTTTACTGTATTCCGAACTCGGTTCCGTTGATAGTTGTTGTTGTCGGTATTTCATTTCCGTCTTTTAACTCTTTGTATTTGAGTTTAAAATTGTCTTGGGCATGTTTCAAATAGGTTGGTTGAGCTTTTGTTCCAACTCTTGTTGCCCAGATTTTTAGTGATCTGCTCGAGCAGGTCTTCTTGTGCTCAAGTAGAGTTTGCATACCTTCAGTAGTTTGTCTGTCTGCAAAAATACTGCAGATGTGTTTTTTATGCTCGAGCGGATTTCCTTATGCTCGAGTGGGTATCCTTGCGCTAGCGGGTGTTCGATGTCTGTAAAAGTACTGGAAGAGTGTAATCTACGCTCGAGCGAGTTCCTTTTTGTGCTCGAGCGGGTTAAGTTTTTGTGTTTGATGCTCGAGCGTCCTATTCTCTGCTCGAGCGGGTCATACATATATCAGATCTGGACTGTGCTATTTTAAAACACTTTTTGCACTCTTTCCCTCTCTCTCTCTCTCTCTCTCTCTCTCTCTCTCTCTCTTACTTTTCAAAAACCTATTTTGAGAGCCTCTCTCTCTAGAATACAACTTCTCTCTAAAGTTTGATCTAGTTTGAGTGATCTTCCACCCTTGTCCCTTTGTAAAAAGTGTAGAGCTTGGCTTGGCCTACCTTTCCATCTGAAAATCTTGAGTTTTGGAGCAATTCGAAAATTTTTATCTTCTCCATTTGGTCTCATCTTTTGAGGTAGGAATAACTACTTATTTTTATGATCTTTAACATAGATGTTTGGTATTTTGATTAAATGGTTTAATTTGGGAAGTTAGGGCTTGAGATTTGGAATATTGAAAGAGGGGTTTTGTTATTTTAACCCGTACATATGTATTTTGGGTCTTAAAATGAGATTTTTGATATTTGTTGTTAGTATTTGAGCCTTTGGGTCAAAGTTGAGAAAAAAGAGAGAAAAACCCTAATGTTTGTTATGAAATAATTTATATAATTAATTTGGGAAAGTTATGGAAATATGAAATTGAGTTGGAAATAATGAAATTGGCTCATTATGAGGTAGAATGATGGAGTTGGATTTATTAATTACCCACCTTGGAAATGTTGATAATTTATCTGTTGGATGTAATTATTATCTATTTAGAAATAATTGCTTTGCGCTATCGGTGGAGGATAGTCTTGATGGTTGTAGACACTGCATGATGATTAGGTGAATTAAAACTAATCAGCTGAATATGTCATTGAATATGACGGTTGGAATAATACATTGAATATGTGTATTGACTGATCGTGTATATGATGATTGTTTATATGCATTATATTGTGTGGGAGGAGATAGGGGATGGACTCTTAAATCGGATATTATTTGGGAGGAGATAGGGGAGGGACTCCATTGATACAGCAAATCTGTGTATCATTTATGAAGTATGGAAGTGTTTTAATATGAGTTGTTATTTCATGTGAATTGTGAAGTATGGAAGTATTTGTTATGAATTTTAATTCATTTGAATTGTTGATATTGGAAAGGTTTTTAACATGAGCTGTAGTCTCATGGGAATTGTTTGGCCAGGTTCCGAGCCATGTTTATAAATCGAAATTGTTAAGTAAAGGAAAATGGAATGAAGCATGGACATATATGTCATGGAAATGAAATGTGTTATGAGTTGATTTATATGAGTTAAACATTTATCAAATGTTAATGTTTTAGTTACTGCTCATATTATGTTTAGCATATCTCTACTGGGCGTTGGCTCACCCTATATGGGACATCCTTTTCAAGGACAGGTGATATGTTGCCTCCAAGGTTGTAGCTTGGGAGGTTGTAGAAGCTAAAGGCTTTCTTTTTGTGATTATTTTGTGTATTACGTGTAAATCAAGCCAAGGGCTTATTTTGTGTTTTGAGTTAGTACTCTCTTTTTGTAACCAAGTGTTGGCTTGGAAAGTTGTAAGCCCGTAGGGCATTTACTTTTGATGTCAACATGTAGTACTTTTGTAATGAACACTCTGATAAATAGAATTATGCTTTATTCTCTTAAGTTCATGGTTGTCTTGAATGTATGATTTATAGGTTTATTTTGGAGGGCGTTACAACTTGGTATCAGAGCGTACCGGGTTTGAATACTTTGGGTACGTGGGAAGTGATTAGTAGCACAATGGGTTTGTCTCGCTTGTTAGAGACTTAGGTGTAATATTATGTGCTTATGTGATAACATGCTTATTTGACTACTTGGGTATGGGATTTAGTTTCTAGGATGTTGATTGGATCCTTGGGTTTTTGAGAGTTGTATTGGAAAAGCACTTGATCAATGCTGTTTCTAACTGGAACTCTAGCAACGCCTCGGGACTGTCATTATCCAGGAATGAAATTTGCAGGTGCTTATGTGATTATGTGCTTACGTGGAGTGAATTACTGTTGTCCATGCATTAGGACGCGAGTGAAATAGATTCGGCACATTTGTGAATGTGCTAATGTTTTCATTACCTTCATTAGGATGTCAGGATGAGGACGTGGAGGTAGGCGTGGTAGGCAGGAGATGCCTATATCGGATGAGATTCCGGTGCAGCAGGAGGGTGTTGGTTAGGCCAATGTGGCCCAGCCAGTAGGTTAGCAGGCCATGGGTGCCTTAGCCTGCAAGATGGCAGGAGCATTGAGGGAGTCCATGGACATTCTCAGAGCTAAGAATCAGGTCCAGGCCCATGTTGCTGAGGCAGGGCCTTCTTTCCTGAAGAGGGAGTTCTTCTGGTCTAACCCGTATGAGTTTGTAGGTGATCCGAATGAGCCACTTAAGGCCGATGAGTGGCTTGAGCAGATGACGAAGACGTTTGAGATGCTTTGCATAGAAGACGGGGCTTTGAAGGTGACCTTGGCGTCTTTCCAGCTAAAGGGAGACGCGGGTCAGTGGTGGAAGTTTGTTCGAGGCCGTATTGGTGGCACATGGGAGGCCTTTGTAGATGATTTCCATGAGAAGTTTCTGTCTCCAACTGTTAGGGAGAAGTTGAGGGACCAGTTTTGTCAGCTTAAGCAGCTGAGTATGCCAGTGGCCGAGTTTGAGGCCGCATTTACCAGTTTATCTAGGTTTGCACCTAAGCTAGTGGCGTCTGAGGAACGCCATTGTCTTGAGTGCGTGAAGAAACTGAGGCACGAGCTTAAGACTAGAGTTGCAGGGTCCATGACTCGGGAGTATGGTCGCCTTATGGATGCCGTGGCGCATATGGAGATTATTATGCATGAGGAGGACGAGGGGATGAGGGGCTCCAAGAGGAGTCAGGATGGCCAGGGGGATGGTCGGAGGCAGAGGGGTTATAACCCTCAGCAGTCCCAGGGTGCTTTAGCAAGATCTACCTTTCCAGTACCGAGTGCAGGTTCTGGGAGAGGCAATCAGGGAGACATTACTTGTTACAAATGTGGTCAGCTGGGCCACAAGTCTCCAGCTTGCCCACAGAGGGGAGGAGGGCAG
Organism: Camellia lanceoleosa; assembly: GCA_025200525.1. Classification (NCBI taxonomy): domain Eukaryota; kingdom Viridiplantae; phylum Streptophyta; class Magnoliopsida; order Ericales; family Theaceae; genus Camellia; species Camellia lanceoleosa. The sequence continues at coordinate 88,978,669 of CM045772.1, read as the reverse complement.
AGAGCAACACCATCTTCGGCTCGACCTCAGGGCCAGAGTCAGGGCAGAGGCCAGCCGCTCTCTTGTTACCAGTGTGGTCAGGCGGGGCACCTGAAGAGGTATTGCCTGCTGTTGAGTGGCACATCTGTTGCGTCTGGTTTGAAGCGCACGCATTTTTTTTTCACCAAAGGATTTAGGCCTCGAGGGCTAATTAGGGGGCTTCATCGTCTCGATGCAGGCAGATCTTTTTGCTCCGAGAGGTAAGCAGGTAGACCAGAGACTTTCAGGACGCGTGTATGCTATTACTGCGCAGGATCTTATACCGGCTCCATCTGTTGTGAGAGGTACCTTTTTGTTTTGCATCTTGGTTGTCAATGTGTTGATTGATACGGGTGCATCCCATTCCTTTATATCTGTTGCATTTGCATCTATTTTGGGGTTGGAGTTGGCACAGTTAGCTTCTCCTATTTGTGTTGTATCACCTGTTGGGGGCAAGTTGATTTTGAAACAAGGGTGTCGGGGCTGTGATATAGAGGTCGTCGACCGCCGGCTTTCATTTTCTTTTGTAGTTATGGCTATGTTGGGTTTTGATGTGATTTTGGGTATGGACTGGTTATTGTCATACAGGGATGTTATTGATTGTTACCACCAGAGGGTCACTGTATGTACCTTGGGCGGGGATTGTTTCTATTTCTTGGGGGATCGGGTTGGTAGAGCGTTGCCACCGGTGTATGATCCGCGAGGGCGGAGTGAGCTTAGTGGTCTTCTCGCTAGCTTTATGAGTAGTGAGTGTGATGAGACCGAGACTGTATTGCCGAGAGTGGTTTGTGAGTATTCAGACGTCTTTCTCGAGGATCTTATTAGTTTTCCACCACGTCGAGAGGTGGAGTTCTCTATTGATTTAGTGCCCGGCATGGCGCCGATTTCCATGGCACCTTATCGTTTTGCCCTAGCCGAGTTGAGTGAGTTGAAGGTTCAACTCCAGGAGTTGCTAGATAAGGGTTTTATCTGCCTTAGTGTTTCACCGTGGGGAGCACTAGCTCTCTTTGCTAAAAAGAAAGATGGTGCCTTGAGACTTTGTATTGATTACCAGAAATTGAATCGGGCTACGGTTAAGAATAAATACCCCATGCCCCGTATAGATGATCTGTTTGATCAGTTGAAGGGGTCCCATTGTTTCTTTAAGATAGACTTGAGATCGGGTTACCATCAGTTGAGGGTCAGGGAGGAGGATATTCCGAAGACGGCATTCCGTACGCAGTATGGCCATTACGAGTTTCTGGTGATGCCTTTTGGGCTCACTAATGCACCGACAGTGTTTATGGACTTGACGAACCGGATCTTCCGGGAATTCTTAGATCGTTTTGTGGTTGTTTTCGTGGACGACATTCTGATTTATTCACCTTTTGAGGAGGAGCACGAGGAGCACTTGAGAGTGGTGCTTGAATTACTTAGAGCCCATAAGCTATATGCTAAGTTTGGGAAGTGTGAGTTTTGGCTAAGAGAGGTTAAGTTCTTAGGCCATGTGGTCTCCGGGGAAGGGGTGTCTGTTGATACATCCAAGATTGAGGCAGCCAAAGATTGGGCACAGCCTAAGAGCATTTTTGAGATCCGCAGTTTTCTGGGATTAGCTGGGTACTACCGCCGATTTGTGAAGGATTTCTCCAAGCTAGCTTCGCCGTTGACTAGATTGACGCGGAAAGGGGTCAAGTTCGTGTGGAGTGAGACTTGTGTAAAGTCATTCCAAGAGTTGAAAGTCAGACTTACCACCGCTCTGGTATTGATTATTCCAGAGAGAGGGTTGGGTTACACGGTTTATTGTGATGCCTCATGAGAGGGTTTGGGTTGTGTGTTAATGCAAGAGGGGAAAGTGGTAGCCTATGGCTCGCGACAGTTGAAAATACACGAGATGAATTACCCTACCCATGACCTAGAGTTAGTAGTTGTGATTTTTACCTTGAAGATTTGGAGGCACTACCTATATGGTGAGAGATTCGAGGTGTTCTCGGATCATAAGAGTCTGAAGTATCTATTTACACAGAGAGACTTGAACTTGAGGCAGAGAAGGTGGATGGAGTTTATTGAGGATTACGATTTCGAGTTGCATTACCATCCGGGGAAGGCCAATGTTATGGCCGATACCCTTAGTAGGAAATCCATTAGTGATGTAGCTTGTATAACCATCCGGGAGTGGGAGATGTTGGGTGCACTTGGCGAGTTTGATTTGCTTTTGGGTGAATCCATTGAGGCTGCGGCCTTGTTTTCTGTTGTTGTGTAGCCTACACTTGTGACTCGAGTGTTAGAGGCACAGAGAGGTGACCTTGAAGTAGAATCCCTTCGAGAAAAGATCTCCAGTGGGAAGGTTGAGAAGGGTTTGACTGTGTATTCCGACCTGAGTGTGAGATACCGAGACTGTTTGTTCGTGCTGGAGTCTTGCCGAGAGGAGGTACTTCGAGAGTTTCACCATTCACGCCTTGCGGTGCATCCAGGAGGTACTAAGATGTATCGTGATTTGGGTTGCCAGTTTTGGTGGCGGGCAATGAAGAAAGACGTGGCAGTGTTTGTGTCTAAATGCTTTACTTGTCAGCAAGTGAAGGTCGAGCATCAGAGGCCAGCGGGTTTGTTACAACCCTTGCCTATAACTAAGTGGAATTGGGAGCATGTCACTATGGACTTCGTTGTAGGTCTTCCGAGGACTCAATGGGGTAGTGATGCTTTTTGGGTGGTTATAGACCGGTTGACTAAGTCGGCACACTTTATCCCTATGCGTGTGAGAGATTCGGTAGATCATCTAGCCGACTTGTATATTCGGGACATAGTGAGATTGCACGGGGTCCCAGTGTCGATCGTCTCAGATAGAGATCCACGTTTTACTGCTATGTTGTGGCAGAGTTTGCAGAGTGCCTTGGGCACTAGATTGACCTTTAGTACGGCTTATCATCCTCAGGCTGATGGGCAGTCCGAGCATACTACTCAGATCCTTAAGGATATGCTTCAAGGTTGTGTCCTTGACTTTAGTGGGTTATGGGAGAGGCACTTGCCCTTGGTGGAGTTTGCCTATAACAACAGTTTCCAGTCGAGTATCGGTATGGCACCGTTTGAGGCATTGTATGGCCGACCGTGTAGGTTTCCAGTGTGTTGAGCTGAAGTGGGTGATGCACCTTTGTTGGGCCTGGAGTTGGTTCGAGAAACGACGGAGAAAGTTGAGCTTATCCGTAGGAGGCTTGTTACAGCCTAGAGTCGCCAAAAGAGTTATGCCGACTGTAGGAGGAGACTTTTGGAATTTGAGGCGGGTGATCATGTCTTCTTGAAGATATCACCTAGGCGGGGTTTGATGAGGTTTGGAAAGAGTGGGAAGTTGTCCCCTCGGTTTATTGGTCCCTTTGAGATCCTTGAGAGGATTGGGGAGGTTGTATACCGTTTAGCTTTACCGCCACAGTTGTTCGGAGTGCATGACGTGTTTCATGTTAGTATGCGTCAGAAGTACGAACCGGATTTGTCGCATGTATTGGATTGGACCGACTTAGAGGTAGACGAGGATGCCTCGTATGAAGAGAGACCAGTACGGGTCTTGGATAGGTAGGATCAAGTCTTGCGAGGCAAGACCATTCCCTTGGTGAAGGTTTTGTGGAAACATCACGGAATGGAAGAAGCCACTTGGGAACGTGAGTTGGAGGTCCGAGAGAAATACCCGGATCTATTTGTGGATGTCTGAGCATATGTTGTGTATTTTGTTGTATTGATGAACTTTAAGAGCATTGAATATGTCTTAAGTTGTACAACATTGTAAATGTTTCGGTTTATGGAAGTATTATGGAACTTGCCTTGAAAAGGAAGTTTATTTTAACATTGCATATGTTAATCCTGTTTTAGAAATGCAAATATATTATTGGCATTGAATATGTAATTGAATGGTGGAATATGTGTTGAAATTGGTAAATTTCAAGGGAGAGCATGTTGATAATGCATATTGAGTAATATATTGTGATTTGCCTCTTGAAAAGAGATGAGATAACCGGTAATGGGTCAGGTTGTTGAATACTGAGTTGTAATATTGTTAAGAACTAAAAAAACAAGTTTTTGAAACTTGTATCTAATTTCGGGGACGAAATTCTTTAAGGAAGGGAGGTTATAGCGATCCTTGTTTTCCGCTCATGTTTACTATATTCCGGACTCAGTTCCGTTGATAGTTGTTGTTGTCGGTATTTCATTTCCGTCCTTTAACTCTTTGTATTTGAGTTTAGAATTGTCTTGGGCGTGTTTCAAATAGGTTGGTTGAGTTTTTGTCCCAACTCTTGTTGCCCAGATTTTTAGTGATCCGCTTGAGCGGGTCTTCTTGCGCTCGAGCAGAGTTTGCATATCTTCAGTAGTTTGTCTGTTTGCAAAAATACTGCAGATGTGTTTTTCACGCTCGAGTGGATTCCCTTATGCTTGAGCGGGTGTTCAATGTTTGTAAAAGTACTGGAAGAGTGTAATCTACGCTCGAGCGAGTTCCTTTTTGCGCTCGAGCGGGTGGTGTCTTGTTTTGTGCCTTGGCGCTCAAGCGGGTATTTTTTGCGCTCGAGCGGGTTGAGTTTTTGTGTTTGACACTCGAGCGTCCTATTTTCCGCTCGAGCGGGTCATACGTATATTAGATCTGGACTGTGTTATTTTAAAATACTTTTTACACACACTCTCTTTCTCTTACTTTTCAAAAACCTATTTTGAGAGCCTCTCTCTCTAGAATACAACTTCTCTCTAAGGTTTGATCTAGTTTGAGTGATCTTCCACCCTTGTCCCTTTGTAAAAAGTGCAGAGCTTGGCTTGGGCTACATTTCCATCCGAAAATCTTGAGTTTTGGAGCATTTCGAAATGTTTTATCTTCTCCATTAGGTCTCATCTTTTGAGGTAGGGATAACTACTTATTTTTATGATCTTTAACATAGATGTTTGGTATTTTGATTAAATGGTTTAATTTGGGAAGTTAGGGCTTGAGATTTGGAATATTGAAAGAGGGGTTTTGTTATTTTAACCCATACATATGTATTTTGGGTCTTAAAATGAGATTTTTGATATTTGTTGTTAGTATTTGAGCCTTTGGGTCAAAGTTGAGAAAAAAGAGAGAAAAACCCTAATGTTTGTTATGAAATAATTTATATAATTAATTTGGGAAAGTTATGGGAATATGAAATTGAGTTGGAAATAATGAAATTGGCTCATTATGAGGTAGAATGATGGAGTTGGATTTATTAATCACCCACCTTGGAAATGTTGATAATTTATCTGTTGGATGTAATTATTATCTGTTTAGAAATAATTGCTTTGGGCTATCGGTGGAGGATAGTCTTGATGGTTGTAAACACTGCATGATGATTAGGTGAATTAAAACTAATCGGTTGAATATGTCATTGAATATGACGGTTGGAATAATACATCGAATATGTGTATTGACTGATCGTGTATATGATGATTGTTTATATACATTGTATTATATGTGGGAGGAGATATATGATGTACTCCACGGTTTGAGAGGAGATAGGGGATGGACTCCTAAATCGGATATTATTTGGGAGGAGATAGGGGATGGACTCCATTGATACAACAAATCTGTGTATCATTTATGAAGTATGGAAGTGTTTTAATATGAGTTGTTATTTCATGTGAATTGTAAAGTATGGAAGTGTTTGTTATGAATTTTAATTCATTTGAATTGTTGATATTGGAAAGGTTTTTAACATGAGCCGTAGTCTCATGGGAATTGTTTGGCCAGGTTCCGAGCCATGTTTATAAATCGAAATTGTTAAGTAAAGGAAAATGGAATGAAGCATGAACATATGTGTCATGGAAATGAAATGTGTTATGAGTTGATTTATATGAGTTAAACATTTATCAAATGTTAATGTTTTAGTTACTGCTCATATTATGTTTAGCATATCTCTACTGGGCGTTGGCCCACCCTATATGGGACATCCTTTTCAAGTACAGGTGATATGCCGTCTCCAAGGTTGTAGCTTGGGAGGTTGTAGAAGCTAAAGGCTTTCTTTTTGTGATTATTTTGTGTATTACATGTAAATCAAGCTAGGGGCTTATTTTGTGTTTTGAGTTAGTACTCTCTTTTTATAACCATGTGTTGGCTTGGAAAGTTGTAAGCCCATAGGGCATTTACTTTTGATGTCAACATGTAGTACTTTTGTAATGAACACTCTGATAAATAGAATTATGGTTTATTCTCTTAAGTTCATGGTTGTCTTGAATGTATGATTTATGGGTTTATTTTGAGGGCGTTACAGTTTGGGATTTGGGTTTTGTGTTTTGGATTTGAAATGTTTAGAGAACAATATATGAATTGAAATAAATTGATGTATTGTAACGCCCCCAAAATAATCCAGCATGAAATAGATACATCAACCAACATCCATTAAAGAGTAAGAGCAATTCAACCAAAGCTCATATATTTCTATATATAGAGGACCTCTCTTCTTGCGTTCAAGGTTAGAAAACATTTAGGAGTGAAAATATTTTTAGAAAAATCCTTTCTCTCTTTTGCAACTTGCATAGCCTATGCCCAAACACACCAAACCAAACCAAACCTAGAGGACTTCTTGGTGAGATGATTTGAGCTTGAATTTAAGCTCTTGAAGCACTTGAGAGTGTGAAATTGGTTGGTTGCAACTTAAGGGTTCATTCCTCTTCAAGAGGTATACCTTCTCTTGCTTTTGTACCATCTTTGAACTACTTCTTTTCTATATTTTCTTGTTGATTTTGAAGTGTTTTTCAATTATTTTTATGGCTGAAGCTTATGGTTTAAGTTTATTAAAGGTAGAGGGGTTAATCACCCTTCTTTGAACCTTATTCTCTAAGCCTTTCCACTTGTGTTCCCCATTCTTTCATCAACTTTTTTTTGAGCTTTTTACCACTGATTTTTAGAGGTTTTCAGAGGCTAAAAAAGTGGTTTTGAAGTCCCAAAAATGGAGGGGTTAGCCTCCTCTCATTTGTCTTGTTTACTTGCTTGAATTGCTCCATGTCTTTGTCTTCATTCTAGCACATTTTTGTATTGTTTTTGGGCTGTTTTAGGACTATAAAAACTCTGCATTTTTGGGCTGAAACTTGGGTTTTAAGGCCATTAAAGGTTGAGGGGTGGTGCACCCTTCTTTGTACCTTGTTTAAGAAGCCTTTACCCTTGTGTTTCCTACTCTTTTACTATATGTTTTTGAGCTTTTGAACACTGAATTTCAGAGCTATTTCAGTGGCTAAAAACACTTTTTGAAGTCCAAAAGTAGAGGAGTTAGCCGCCTCTCCTTGTGTTTTGTTTACTAGCTTAACATGCTCCATGGTTTAGCTTATTTTTCTAGCTTTTGTTAGCTTTATTCTAGCATGTTTTAGGGCTGTTTCAGACCTATTTTAAGACTGTTTAAGTGTTGTTAGCATTTGAGCTTTGTTTTGCATGTTTATAGTGTAATCGTCCTCATAAGCTTGATGTTTTAGGTTTTAGACACCACTTATTTGAGTTGATAGCACTTATTTTGGGCTTTTCATACTTCATTTTAGCACTAATCATCTCTGCAACCTCCCTCCTTTCTTGGCTTTTACGTTTGCTTTGAAAGTGGTTTCAAGTCACTTGTTTTCCTAAATGTGAAATTGAGGTTTCATACTTAATGGTTTAATCCCTTAAGGGTTTCATTACCAACGGAATGATGCTTCTTTCATATCCAAAGCAACTTGTGTTTTGAGCTCTCTTTCCATTAGAGGACTTTAATCACCTTTGGACTTAATTGGATTAAATGATGATTGGTAAGTTAAAATGAGTAACTAAAATTTGGGATTAAAAATGAGCAAGATAATAACTTGTGTGTTCAATCGGACGTTAATTGAACACAAGGAAGCTTAGGCCATTTCATACTTACTAGTGATGAAATGATCCAAGTCTCTAAGGTCTACTTCTTTCCTTGATCTTTCATGAAATGGAGGAGGTTTGTGTCTTGTTGTTGCATTTATTGAACTTGCACATCTTGAATCACAAGCCACCGTGCAATGAAATTACTTGAATTGGTGGTTTGTGGTTTAAGTTTATAACTCCTTGGATTTGCTCATGAAAAGGAGGGGTGAGTTATGTAGACAATCCTTGAAAATACCCTGTATATGCTCTGTTTGTCTTCTGTTACAGCACGATGAACCAGTGCATCAATGGCCGGCAGGTCATTTTCCATGGCCGGCAAATGGCCTGTAGAACACCATTGATGGCCGGTAGGTGGCCGGCAATATTCACCAGTGGCCAGCTGGCCACTGATGCAAGTTTTAGTAAAATGTTGGTAAGGTGGAGCAAAATGGTTCTAGAAGTGTTCAACTGTGCAAACAGAGGCTTTCGAGAGCAAAACGAAGGTCTTTTCAGGTGGAAATCAAGCATGTGCGTGCACATATTTTATTTCCCGAGGTAGAATAGTTAATTACCTAGTTTCATTATTAGTTGCACTTGTGTTGTAATTTAATTTAATTAGCTTACTTGTTAGTTAATTCAAAGTGTTTTAATAATTAGTTAATTAGCTTAGCTATTTATTTCATTTGGTTTGTAATAGTTAGCTTAATTAGCCTAATTAGCTTAGCTTAGTTAGCTTAGCTAGCTTATTCATTCGGACCTCCTTCGCAAGAGTATAATGTAATAATGTGCATGTCTTCCAACCCCACGTCTTTCTCCCTTTTACTTAACCGCTTTTGATGGTTAGATTAGGAGCATCACGTTTCGTTTAGCATACCTTACGCTTGCATACATTCATCCTATACTGCATGCACCGAGGCTCGACGCATCATTCTAACTGCATTGTCATTGCAATACTTCTTTGAATGCGTGTTTAACAGCATGTCTTAAATTGATTCATATGTCATATTAGTAGCTGTGCCTATTAATTGCATATCGCATGTATTGCATTAGCCATCGTGTATAGTTAGGAATCATGCATTTTTTTCTAACCAGTTTCCTTTTTGGCTTGGAGTACTAGGTGAGTTTTTAGTGTTTTAACATACTTGCATGAGTGTGAGTGATTGCCATGACTAGCATGCTTGCCATGAGGCTAAGTGCTTACTTGATAAATTGCATGAATGCCTATGATGAAGGTTTGTTGTTTGAATTGGAATAATTTAATGAATGTATGTTTTAAGCCCACTATGTCTAGTGGCAAATTCTCAAACTTTAAGCCCACTTGAGGTGGCAAATTCGAATCCCTTCCAAAAAACAAACATAAAATTGAATTGTTCCAATTCTTGCAATTTTAGTCTATACTTGCTTGTGTGCATTACATAGTACGCTAGCCTAACAAACCGGAACAAGAGCATATATTGTACATAAAAATTATATTATGATTAGTAGAGGCCGATGTTTGATCGGGCGAGCAGGGGTGCTCAATTCATGACCTTCCCCTCTCGTACCTAAGTTCCCGAGCTGAGGCAACTTTGGTGATGACGGACACGTGGCCTTTGGCATGAGTCACGGGTTTCCTAAATTTCCCCACAAATAAAATATTTAGGTGGTGACTTTGTATCTGGCAAAATAGTTCAATTTTGGCATTTTTGATTCAAAATTGATTTTCCAACATGATTTGCCGGATTTAGACTCTTTGGTGTTTATCAATTTCACATTGCACTTGTGAGATTAGATTTAGAACCACGGGAGTCTGAACTGTAGAGCTTCTTTCAAACCTCCGAAAGGGGGCGTGAAAAAATCGATCTACAATTATGCATATACAAGGCCATTGATAAATCGTTTTATAATTCTTTTGCAAATCATGTAGTACCAACTGTATATTTCAAATCAAGAAGTCAGTTCCATTTCATTCAGACAACCAAACTGAGAATGCAACTTAATAGGTCTCTAACCAATGCAACCATCATACAACCACTTTTATTTGACATTTTACGGATATTTTGTTCGCGGTAATCGGCATTTATGTATACACGCGGTTTTTTCACCCTGTACATATAGGCCAACTTAATTCAATGGAGTACATCCCATTTCTTCTCTCAAACATGAAGTACATCCCATTTTTTTCTCTTAAACATCATACATTTACAATGTATTAAAGACACAGTCATATTCAAAGACAACGGATGAGAGATTAGTTTCAATTCACCTAATCCTCACGCAATTTCTACAACAATCATAGCTATCCTTCACCGATAGCCCAAAACAGATATTTCTAAATAGATATACAATCTTCAAGACAGATAAACTATCCAAATTTCCATAGGTGGGAGATAATATATATCCAACATCACCATTTATATAAACATTTATCCAATTTCACATTTTCAATACTAATTCCATTTATTTGTACAAAACAAATGTTTCAGATATTTTAGGACAAACTCCTCTTTAGGCCGTAGCCAGCCTCTTATGAATAAGTGCAACCCCCACCTCAAAAGACAAAGGTTTCCTTCTACGGTCAGCATAACTTTCTGGTGGCTTTGGGTCGTAGCCAGCCTCTTATGAATAAGTGTAACTTTCTCCATTGTTTCCCAGACTAACTCTGGACCTAGCATTGTTGCATCACCCACTTTGGCCAAACATATAAGGATCTACACAGTCGACCGTACAAGGCCTCAAATGGTGCCATGCCAATACTCAACTAGAAGCTATTATTATAGGCAAACTCCACTAAGGGCAAGTGCCTCTCCCACGACCACTTAAGGTCAAGAACACAACCCCGAAGCATATCTTCTAAAATCTGAATGGTGCGCTTTGATTGCCTATCAGTATATGGATGATACGCGGTGCCAAAAGTCAGTTTTGTGCCGAAGGCACTCTATAGGCTTTGCCACAATCAGGCCATGAAACATGGATCTCTATCCGAAACAATCATCACAGGGACCTCATGCAACCTCACTATGTCCCTAATACAGAGGTCGGCAGGTTGATCTACCGAGTCACTCACGCACATAGGTATAAAGTGCGCTGACTTGGTCAACCGGTCAACTACCACCCAAATCGCATCACTACCCCGTTGAGTCCTCGGAAGACCCACAACAAAATCCATCGTGACATGCTCCCACTTCCACTAAGCTATAGCAAGGGTTGCAACAAACCCGCTGGCCTCTAATGTTTGGCCTTCACTTGTTTGGCCTTTACTTGTTGACAAGTAAGGCACCTCGATACAAACATGGTCACATCCTTCTTCATTCCTCTCCACCAAAACTGGCGACTAAGGTCGTGATACATTTTTGTGCCTCCCGGATGCACCGCAAGGCGTGAATGGTAAAACTCTCGAAGTGCTTTCTCTTGACAAGACTTTGGCACGAAAAAACAATCAGGGTATCTAACAGTCGAATCAGAACACACAATCAAGCCTTTCTCTACTTTCCCACTAGAGATATTTTCCCGGAGGGTTTCTACCTCAAGATTACTCTTCTGCGCTTCTATCACTTGGTTCACAAGTGTAGGTTGTGCAACTACCAAAAACAAGGCTGTAGACTCCACGGATTCGCTAAGATGCAAGTCAAACTCTTCAATAGCACCCGACATCTCCCATTTCCGGATAGCAATACGAGCTACACTACTAATAAATTTCCTACTCATGGCATCGGTCACAACATTGGCCTTTCCTAGATGATAATATAGCTCAAAATCATAATCTTCTACAAATTACATCCACCTCCTCTACCTTCGATTCAAGTCCTTCTGTGTAAATAGATACTTCAAACTCTTGTTATCAGAAAATACATCAAGCTTCTAACCATACAAATAATGCCTCTAGATTTTCAGGGAAAATATCACTGCCGCTAACTCTAGGTCATGAGTAGGATAGTTCCTCTCATGTGTTTTCAACTGCTACAAGCTATAAGCTACAACCTTCCCCTCTTGCATTAATACATAACCCAAACTTTCCCGTGAGGCATCACAATACACTGAATAGCCCAAACCCTTCTCCGGAATGACCAATACTAGAGAAGTGGTAAGTTTAACCTTAAGCTCATGGAACGACTTCTTACAAGTCTCATTCTATACAAACTTGTGGCTTGGCTTTTTCGCGCCTCTTTTCGGAATCTCGAAAAGAAAAGCCCTACAGTTCGGATTCTCGTGGATTTGAATCTAATCTCACAAGTGCAATGTGAAACTGATAAACATCTAAGAGTCCAAATTTGGCAAATCGTTTTGGAAAGCCGATTTTGAATAAAAAATGTCAAAATTGGGCTGCTTTGCCAGATATAGAGTCGCCACCTAAATATTTCATTTTGGGGAAATTTAGGAAACTCATGACTAGTGCCGAAGGCCACGTGTCCGTCATCACCAAAGTTGCCTCGGCGCGAGAACTTAGGTACGAGAGGGGAAGGTCATGATTTGAGTATCTCCACTCGTCCGATCAAAGATTTGCCTCTACTAATCATGATATGATTTTTTATAAACATTATATGCTCTTGTTCCGGTTATTAAACTAGCATTACTATGTGATGCACGCAAGTAAGTATAGACTAGTTTGCTCAATTTGGAACAATTCAACTCATGTTTGTTTGTAAAAATGGTTTGAAGTTGCCACCTCAAGTGGGCTTAAAAGTTTGCGAATTTGCCACCAAACATAGTTGGCTTAAAACTGATTTTCCACTCAACAAAGTGGGCTTAAAACATACATTCGTTGGATTGTTCCAATTCAAACAACAAGCCTTCATCCACAGGCATTCAAACAGTTTATCAAGTAAGCATTTAGCCTCATGGTAAGCATGCTAGTCATGGCAATCACTCACACTCATGCAAGTATGCTAAAGCAATAAAAACTTACCTAGTACTCCAAGCTAAGAATATATGAGTTAGAAAAATATGCATGTTTCCTAACTATGCCAAATGTCTAATGCAACACATGCAATATGCAATTAGTAGGCTCGGCTACTAATATGGCATATGATTCAATTAAATAACATGCGGTTAAACACGTATTCAAAGAAGTATTGAAATGATAATGCAGTTAGAATGATGCGTCGAGCCTCGGTGCATGCAAGACAAGATGAATGTATGCAAGCATAAGGTATGCTATTTGAAACGTGCCCCTAATCTAACCATTAAAAGCGATTAAGTAAAAGGGAGAAAGATGTGGGGTTGGAAGACATACACATTATTACATTTTGCTCTCACGAAGGAGAGTCTGAATAAAGCTAAACTAACTAGCAACTAATTAGGGCTAAGCTAACCAAGCTAACCTAATTAAGCTAATTATTACAAATCAAATGAAATAAATAGCTAAACTAATTAACTAATTATTACAACACTTTAATGAATCAACTAGTAAACTAACTAACTAATTTACAACACAGATGTAAGTAAACTAAGCAATTAAACTATGCTGCCACTACTCTGCCTCGGGAAGTGGAGGATGCACATGCTCAATTTTCGCCCAAAAAGACCTCCGTTTTGCTCTCGAACGCCTCTGTTTGCAGAGTTGAACATTTCCAGAACCTTTCTGCTCTACCTTACTAAAATTTGCTGAAGTTTACATTAGTGGCCTGCCGGCCATGGATGAATGCTGCTGGCCCTTTGTTGGCTAAGAAGGTGGCCTGCTGGCCATCAATAGTGCACTTTCGGCCATGAATGGTGGTCTACCAACCACTGATGCACTGGATCACCATGCTGTAACAGAGTATAAACAGAGCAAAAAGGGGGTTTTTCCAAGGATTATCTGCACAATTCACCCCTCATTTTCATGGACAAATCCAAGGAATTGTGAACTTAAACCACAAACCACCAATCTAAGCAATTTCATTGCATGATAGCTTGTGATTCAAGGTGTGCAAGCTCAATGAATGCAAAACAAGACATTCAAGAACGATCACCCTATCATGCATGATCAAGGGTAATGGAGACCTAGGAAACTTGAGACATTTCATCATTGAGTATGAAATGTCCCAATTTTCCTTGTGTTCAATTAACGTCCGATTTAACACACAACACACAAGTTATTATCTTACTCAATTTTAGTCCCAAGTTACTCATTTTAACCTACCAACCATTCTTTATTCCAATTAAGTCCAAAAGGTGAGTTAGAGTCCTCTAATGGAAAGAAGGCTCAAAACACAAGTTGCTTTGGGTATGAAAAAGTCTCATACAGTTGGTAATGAATCCTCAATTCCACACTTAGGCAAACAAATGACTTGAAACTACTTTCAAAGCAAAAAGAAAAACCGAGAAAAGAGGGAGGTTGCAGAGATGATTAGTGCTGAAATGAAGTGCAAAACAACACCAAATCATGCAATCAACTCAAACAAGAGGTGCCTAATGGCTTAAAACACCAAACTTGTGAGGACTATTACACTACAACCATGCAAAACAAGACTCAACTGACCCAAACAGCCTAAAACAGAGCTAAAGCAGTCTAAAATAGAGGCAAAAACATGCTGGAACAAAGCTACAAAAAGCTAGAAAATCATGCTAACATATGGAGTTAACTAGGCTAGCAAACAAGACACAAGGAGGGGAGGCTAACCCCTCCAATTTTGGACTTCAAAACAAGTTTTTTGCCACTGAAAATACTCTAAAATTCAGTGGTTAAAGGCCCAAAAAAAGATGGTTTAAAAATGGAAAACACTAGTGGAGAAGCCTTACAAACAAGGTACAAAGAAGGGTGAACCACCCCCTACCTTAAAATGGCTTCAAACCACAAATTTCAGCCCATTTTGATAGAGTTTTTATAGCTCAAGAACAGCTCAAAATAGTGGGAGAAGATGGAGAAACAAGTGTACTAAAACAAGTTAAAAGATTAGTGTTATAGCTCTTGAAGCCAAACACCACTTGTAGACTCGACTTTCTTCGCACGCCCTCCTTTTGGAGAGACGCAAATTGGTCTCCTATAGTTCGAAATCCTATCATGGTTCTGAATTTAATCTCACAAAGTGCAATGTGAGACTGATAAACACCAAAGAGTCCAATTCGGCAAATCATTTTGAAAAATCAGATTTTGAATCAAATAGTGCCAAAACTGGATTGCTTTGCTAGATTACAAAGTTGCCATCTAAATATTTTATTTTGGGAAATCTAGGAAACCTTGACTCGTGCCAAAGGCCACGTGCCCGTCATCACCAAAGTTACCCCGGCTCGAGAACTTGGGTACGAGAGGGAAAGGTCATGACATGAGCACCCCCGCTCGCCCGATCAAAGGATCGGCCTTTACTAAGCATGATATGTTGTTTTACAAACCTCATGTGTTCTTATCCGATTATTAGCTAACTTTATTATGTGACGCACACATACAAGTATAGATTAAATCATGAGAATTGGAACGAATTTGACTCATGTTTGTTTTTGAAAATGGTTTGAAAGTGCCACCCTCAAGTGGGCTAAAGCGCAGATTTGCCACCCTCAAGTGGGCTTAAAACATGGTTTGCTACTTCGCAAAGTGGGCTTAAAACTCACACTTATCGAATTGTCCCAATTTAAGCAACAAAGCCTTCACCCACATGCATTCATGCGGTTAAGCATTTAAGCAAATAGCCTCATGGCAAGCATGATATCATGACATCACTCACACTCATGCAAGTATGCTAAAGTGTAAAATTTACAATGTACTCCAAGCCAAAATAAAAAGATAGTTAGAAACAATGCATGATCCTAACTATGTTAACAATGCCTAATGCAACACATGCAATATGTGATTAATAGGCTCAGCTATCTAAGATGGCATATGAATGCAACAATTTGATACATGTATTCAAAGAAGTATTGAAATACGATGCAGTTTGAATGATGTGCCGAGCCCGGTGCATGCAATACAAATGAATGATGCACGCATGCAAAGCATAAGGTATGCTAATCAAAACGTGTCCTAAACTAACCATCGAAAGCGGTTAAGTAAAAGGGAGAAAGACGTGGGGTTGGAAGACATGCTCACACACACGCACGCTTATTACAACATTGTGCCATCTCGAAGGAGGGTCCGAATAAATAAGCTAAGCTACACTAAGCTAAGCTAATTATTACAACACAAAACTAATTAACTATTCTAGCTAATTAATTATTACAACACAAATGAATAACTAGCTACGCAAGCTAATTAAGATACAGCATGAATTAAGCTAAATAATTTACAACACATGTATGAATTAGCTACAATTCTTACAATTAAATGGCCTCATGGGCAAGGGAGGCATGTATGCTTGGTTTGCTTCCTCCCAATAATGCCATTGCCTTGCCATCGGATGCCTCTGTTTGCACTTGCCTTAACCTCCAAAAATTGCACCAACTTCCATAATGCTTCTGCCCCAAAACAGGAACACTTTTGAACAACTTTTCTCCTCTGGCCGGTCGACCACCGAAAGTGGTTGTCGGCCACAACAACTGGCCGATCGGCCACCCACACTAGTTGATCGGCTACTGCAGGTGGCCGGTTGGCCACCCATTTTTCTAGGCTTCTGGTTTTGCTGCAACAGAGAGCAACAGAGGCAAAGCAATGCATTTTTCAAGGAATGTGTGTACTGCCACTCTCCTTATCATTTCTCAAGCTCAAAGGAGTATGGCACTTGGCTCTTAAGCCACCAATCAAGCATTTTCATGCATGATGGCTAAAAAACCAAGCTTGTACAAGCTTAATGAATGCACAAATAGACTCAAATGGCCACCACCCTATCATACATGATCAAGGGTGATGGCAACCAAGAAACATGGCACGTTTCATCACTTCGAGTATGAAACATCCCACATTTCTTCTGTTTGGATTAATGTCCAATCCAAACACATGTAATGCAACACAAATGCTTATCTTGTTCATGTTTTACTTTGCTTATTTTTTTACACATTTTAGCATTACCAAGCCTTTCTTTAATTGGTTAAGTCCAAAATAAGTATCCTCTAATGAGAGAGGGGTCAACCAAAGGATGGTTTAAGACATGAGAGAGATCATGCCTTTGGCTAGGAGGAACCCTCAAAAGAGGGTTAAAGCCATTGAGCACAAGCTCTATGTCAAGCTTAAATACAATCATAAGGTTAACCAACTCTCAAAACAAATGGAAAAATGAAGAAATGAGGGAGGTTGTAGATTTTTTTGATGCTGAAATGGCATGCTAAAGACCGTAAATCATGCAAGCAACACATCCAAGACATGTTCAAAAGCTAAAAGCATTATACTAGTGAATATTATTACACTAGAGGCATGCAATATCAAGATTATATGACCAAACCAGCTCTGGATAGAGCTTAAACATGCCAAAACAGTGGCTAAATCATGTTGGAATTGAAGCACAAAAAGCAATAAAAACATGCTCATGTGTTGGCTCGCAAGCTAGGCTCAAAACACAACTCTCAAAAGTAAGGAAAGAGTGAAGTATATGAGAGTGTGACAAGGCTATTTGCACTAAAATCATATATAAAATGATGCTATATCATGCAATAAACACATGCACAACATGTTAGAGGCCATAAAACACAAAGCTAGTGAAGGCATTTGCACTATAGCTATACAAGATAAAGCTCATACGATCAAAGCAGCCCAAAATAGAGCTAAAGCATGCTAAATTAGTAGCAAAAACATGCTGAGATAGAGCCACAAAAGGTAGAAAAACATGCACACATGCTAGGCCATCTATACATACAAACAAGACACAAGGAGGGGAGGCCACCCCCTCTTATTTTGTACCTCAAAATATACTTTTTGCCACTGAAATTCCCCTGGAATTCAGTGGTTAAAAGGCCAAAAAAAATTTGTTTTAAAAGCTTTGAAAAAAAGCACAACATTTTAGCAAACAAGCTACAAAAGAGGATGGACCACCCCTAACTCCAAAACATACCTCAAACCACTATTTTAAACCATAAAAATAGAGTTTTTTAAAGGTTAAAACCAGCCTCAAAATAGCATGCAAAGGTGGCTAAATGACTCACTAAAATAAAGCTTAAAGGAGGTAAGCCTTTACCTTTGAAGCACAACACTAAAACAGGTGCAAGTCTGAGTTCAAACCAACCTTGGGAGCTCCAAATAGGCCTCCAAGAACCTCAACTCCAAGATGAAGGTATTTAGTCAAGGGTCTTAGTGTAAATGTGTAAAGAAACTCACTTTTAAGCACAAAATAGGGAGAGAGAGAGGCAGAAATTTTGCCCACAAAATTTTTGTAACCCCCAAAATGGGGGGGAGACCTCCCCTTATATAGAAATGTAAGCCAAAAGCTTTCTTTCATCCCTCTATACGTGTATGGAGGAGGCTTTCAGTGATCAATAGCTAGCACAGCTAGCACATAAAATATTTGAAAAAGGTAAAATTGGCTGTCGGCCACCTCCCCTAGCCGACCGACCACTTCAAGTGGCCGATAAGGAGGAAAAGTGGTTGACAATAGCCAAAAGTGACCGACAAGGCCCTTCTCCCCTCCAGGCAAGAGGCAGCAAAGTTTGGTCCAAAACAAGGCCAAAACAAAGAGAGTTTAGAGGCTCAAAGACAAGGCACTCAGCTAAGAACATCGGGCATTCAAAACGAGCACAAACATGCACGATCATCGAGTGCACAAACGATGACGTCTGAGTCTTAAGGTCGGTCAAAAATGGGGTGTCTACACCCTTTAGGCACAAATACAGGCCAAAACCACCTCCAAGAGCTCAATCACGACCTCAAAGGACCTCAGCTCAAAGGTGATCACTTTAGGTTAAGGATTGATATGCAAAAGTATAGTGTATCTAACAACTAAGCACAACATTTCAAGAGAGAGAGAAATGTAGAGAGAGAGAGAGAGAATTTTGAGTTTTAAATCTTCCAACCTTAAAACATGAGAGAGGGTCTCCCTATATATAGAAAACATGAATTCTATACAAGGAGATCCGGCCCTCCACGTGTGGGCAGATGTAAGAATCTGTGCAACCAGCTAGCATAACTGGCACAAAATATTTACAGAAAACACTGGTGGCTGGCAAGGCACATCAATGGCCGACAACCTTCATAGATGGGTGGCAGGCCACCAAAAACTGCAGGGGAGCAAGACCAAGACATGGTCCAAAAGGGAGACAAAATAGATGCAGGGTTTGAAAGGCTCAAACTTGTGGTGTTCCACCGAGGACCTTGAGTGCTTGACAAGCAATCAAACTTGTCATCGGATGTACATGCAAGAACATCTAAGTCATGAAGGGCCATAAAAAATGGGGTGTCTACAGTTGCCCCTCTTTGACAAAACTTAGAGTCATGAAATGATGTGAGTGAATGTCAAAGCTCAGAGATGACCCATTTTAACAAGGCCGTAAGACTTGGACAAACAATCAAGATAAAAAAAAAATGGTTGCGCCCGCAAGCTGTCTATGTATCCCTTTTGAAGGAATCAAACCAGCTTAATTCTAGGGCAAAATGCAAATGATATGCATGGTGCAGGAACATAACTTATGATCATACAATGAGGTTGTGCGATGAAACATTTAAATGCAAGTGCTATGCAAAGAAATGCCACAGTTAAACAAACTAAAACAAAGCACAACAATTCTGAACATGAAAAGAAAACCATGCGCCACGCGCGAAAAACACGAGCCCAAACTACATTTCATGCAGAAAGGATGTAATAAAATTATACAGGCTTAACTACGCATCATGCAGAAAAGGTGAAGGGAGACATAACCATCAGGTACACCCGAGGTCTCAATTGAGATTCTTACGTGCCTTACACAAAAGAAGAAAAAGGATGGTGTGAACACCGGGCGCACCCAAATGTTTTTAACCAATCGGAAATCCTAACGTGTTACACACGAGAGGAGGAGGGATGGTATGAAACTGGGTGTACCCGAATGTTGTTAATTGAAGGGTGGTGTGAACATCGGGCGTGCCTGAGTGTTTTTAATCGAAGGGTGGTGTGAACACTGGGCGTACCAGAGTGCTTTTAATCGAAGGGTGATGTGAACACCGGGTGCATCCGAGTGTTTTTAATTGAAGGGTGGTGTGAACACCGGGTGCACCTGAGTGTTTTTAACCGAAGGGTGTTGTGAACACTGGGCGTACCTGAGTGTTTTTAACCGAAGGGTGATGTGAACATCGGGTGTATCCGAGTGTTTTTAACCAAAGGGTGGTGTGAACATCGGGCGTACCCGATTTTTTTTAACCGAATGGTGGTGTGAACAATGCCCGTACCCAAGTGTGTTTAACCGAAGGGTGGTGTGAACACCGGGCGCACCTGAGTGTTTTTAATCGAAGGGTGGTGTGAACACTGGGCGTGCCCAAGTGTTTTTAACTGAAGGGTGGTGTGAACACTGGGCGCACCCGAGTGTTTTTAACTGAAGGGTGGTGTGAACACCGGGCGCACCTGAGTGTTTTTAACTGAAGGGTGGTGTGAACACCGGACGTACTCGAGTGTAACAACCCTCACTTTACTCTAGTCACGCTTGCATGTATTTACATGATCTTGTTTTATTAAGTTGCATATGCAAACCTTGATTTATTTCGCATAAGTGTTCCTTGCATGCCTTGTTCCTTGCTTGGTGTGAGTTTAGCCGAGGGCATCTTAAGCCTAGGTTACACCTTTGAACCTCTTACACCTAGGACCATCTTGGAACCACTTTGGTTGACCTCCATCCTCACCCTGACATGTTGGCCGAGATGTCATTATCTAGGCCGAGGTGTTCATCACCAAGGCCGAGATGTTATACCAAAGTGATCTTGTCCCTGGACTGGTACGACCTAGACCAAGGTGTGGCACATCTATGCCAAGGTGTGGCACAGCTAGGCCAAGTGTTGTCCTTCCTAACCGAGATCATTGAGACCTTACTTGCCGAAGCTTTGTCCTAGCCAAGATCTTTACCTGCCGAAGTGTCCATGTCACCTTACTTGTTGCTTACACTTTATCATGCTCTTGTCTTGTCAATTAGTCACCTTTTTGAGGAGATCCAATCTGGCATTGCCATGTGTCCCAGCAGAGGGTTAAGTCAGTAGGCTAATGTGAAACATATCATTTGCTACATGTCTTTGTTCTTGAGGAGAGAGAAGCTCTAGGAAGAGGAAGAGGAGTTCTTAGAGAAGGATTAGATTTCCAAGTTTGATCTTCACACCTTGAGCCGTTAGATTCGTGTCTTGAGGTTAGAATCTTGATCTACTCTGTTTGTTCTTATT
Organism: Camellia lanceoleosa; assembly: GCA_025200525.1. Taxonomy (NCBI): domain Eukaryota; kingdom Viridiplantae; phylum Streptophyta; class Magnoliopsida; order Ericales; family Theaceae; genus Camellia; species Camellia lanceoleosa. Next base: position 88,957,685 of record CM045772.1, on the reverse strand, counting down.
GTTCATCTAGTTGCATTGCAAGATCTAGCATGATTCATGAGCCATGCATTGATTTAAAGTTTGGTTTTAGAGAGAGAAAATGGTGTTCTTGTGTTCTTGAAAGAATAACCATGTTTTGATCCGAAAGTTTGTAACAAGTTCCATGTTTTTGTGTTTGTTCCCATGAAATCTTCAAGTATGGGTACCCAGGTCCATGTTTTCGAACTCATCTCATGAAATCTCAGATTTTGTATAAAGAAGTTATGATTTTAGCATACATGCTCTCCATGTTCTTCAAGAGGGAAGCCCAGATTTTTCCCAGACTTCTTTTCCTTGAATGTGGTCGTTGGGAACACACCTCGGCCAAGAGGTGTGGGACCTCGGCCTAAACCTGGTTAGTACCCGGCATATTTTCCTGAGATGAAAAGGCAGTGTTGTAACTCCTAGCATGTTTTGCTTTGTTTTGACTTGGTTTTGAAAGAAAATGCTGGGATCAATTGCACTTATGTAAAGCTTGCTCTAGTGATGCATTTCATATCCATCTTTGAGCATCTCACCTTGTCATATTGAAACGCATCCAATGGGAGTTATTATGTGCTTGTAGGCCTTGGATTCTTGCTTGTAATTCCCACACCCGAAGAACTATGTGAGTGGTATATTAATGAAGATATGTTCTAATGTTTTGTTAAAAGCTTTGCTTTGCTTTGTTTTGGAAAGGTGTTTGCTCAAGTATGAATGATTATTCCTAGTTTCGTATCAAGTATTATCATGTTTTGATGACATTCTTGGAAAGTCCTTAGTGCTAGGGGACTATAATGCAACTGCACCCTTGTTTTGAAAGTCCTTAGTGCCAGGGGACTAAAATGCAACTGCACCCTTATTTTGAAAGTCCTTAGTGCCAGGGGACTATAATGCAATTGCACCCTTGTATTGTTTGCCACCGACGGTTTTCCGCGTGGGTTTGTCCGGAATGTCATCCCTTGTATTATATTGATGCTAGTAAGCATCCCTTGAAGCTTGAAAGACTTGATAGATGGACTTGGTTCATCCCTTGATTTTGTATAAGATATGCTATGTATTGTTTTGAAAAGAGATCTTGAATATCATTCATGCAAAACCTTTATTATTAATATCATTCACTGAGTATCCAAGCTTACCCTCTCTCTATATATATATGTAGGTGACGAGCAGGAAGGCGGTGAGGCCTAGATGATTGTTTGCAAGATGTTTTTGGATTCTTGTTTTGTTAGCATCTTGAAGATTATGCTTCTTGGCCTTGTATTTCATTCCTTTTGTATATGTCGGCTTGAGAAGCCTTTTGATCAAGATGTATTGTGTACTTAATTTATTGTAATCAAGTTGTGAGATCATGTTAAGATGTATGACATTTCATTTGAGCTATGCACAGCTCTTATGGACTAATTAGATTTAAATTTATTGCTTCCGCACATGTAAGCCCCATATGTATACTCTGAAGGTGTGTGAATCTTTGTAAGTTGGCCTTAGGTAAATCTCGGATTACTGGCCATCATGGCACCATTCTACTAGGGGTGGAATGGGGTCGTGACATCGAGTGTTTTTAACCAAAGGGTGGTGTGAACACTGGGCATACCTGAGTGTTTTTAACCAAAGGGTGGTGTGAACACTGGGCGCACCCGAGTGTTTTTAACTGAAGGGTGGTGTGAACACCGGGCGTACCCGAGTGTTTTTAACCGAAGGGTGGTGTGAACATCGGGCGTACTCGAGTGTTTTTAACTAAAAGGTGGTGTGAACACTGGGGGTACCCGAGTGCTTTTAACCAAAGGGAAACAATCTTAATACGTCTCACACGATAGGAGGAAAGGTAGAAAGATAAGATCCGAAGGGCACAAGTGATTTTACTTGGAACTCCTCTGAATGAACCTTACATACAATATCATGCATGTGTAGGTGAGAGACTAAACAAATGAAATACAGTAAGAGAGCACGTTCTATACAAGACAAACAATCGAGATACAATGTTAATGGTATATTCTATGCAAGAAACAAAATCATAAGCATATTCTATGCATGATTGGTAACGGGAGCATATTCTATACGTAAAAGTGGATGCACGTTCCATGCATGATTCAAAAGCGAGTGCAAGATGAGCATGCAATGCCCGTGGGATGCACATCTTATAACAACATATGTGAAATGCATATTCTATGCTACAAAGTGACGTGCATGTTCCATGCAGCAACGAATAAGAAATGCATGTTATATACAAGATATCAAAGCATGATTTAATGAAAACAAACTCAAAGGAAACTTTCGATTCACCTCTCGGAAGAATTACAATGTACTTAAAAGATACACCTTGTTTACGTTGACAAGTGACGAACATTGCGCATCGAAAACACAATTTTGAGCTTCCACAGAGACATTCTGAACTAAACAATAAACAATCCATTCACTTCTTGGAAACCAAGGACAAAAAACAGCATCAAGAGCTATCGGCCACCTGCCAGCCATAAGGAAAGGCTACCGGCCAGGTGCCAGCCATTAATAGACCTTGCCGGCCATCAATGGCAGATTGAGGGCAAAATGGACAATTCGGCTCGGGCCTTTAAGTATGGGTCACCACACTTCATCTCCTCACTTCCTCATGCTCGAAAATCATCACCCTTTTTCTCCAGACCTTCATTCTCTCTAGATTTGCACGTTTTACGCATTTTCCAACGCCCTATGCGAAGTTGATTTGCGAAATCCCCTTTGTTCTCTTCACTTTGAACCGATTGAAATTCGATTTCGGTGTTTCTTTCCTCACTTTCACCATTCTAGGCTCATTCCCCTCAAGTTTCTTTCGAGTTTTGCGCACTTTTCCCGTCTTTGACTTTTTCCTCCATTTTCTCTCTCATAGGGTTTGACTTTTTCCAAGTTTACCCTTTTTCTTCATTTTTCTTCACTTTTTACCCATCTTGCACCTATTTTCAGATGGCGGATGAGGTTGCACATGACGGGACTCCTTTGGAGGTTCCCCCAGTAGCTCCACTTATGCTAGAGGTAAAGGGGCCGGTAGCTGATCTTGAGGCGGAGTTCGAGCTCGAGGTCGAGCTAGAGCCCCTACCACTGAGGATACGACCTTTCGATGCGGTGAGGTATCACCCACAGACACACATACTACCCACTTCCGAAGGCATCAGACGCTTCACTGAGTTCGCCTACAGTGCGCCAGAGGACCTTTTGTTGAGGGAGCCAAAGTCTCACTTATCGACCATTGCCATTGAGGTAAGAACTTTGTTTTCATGTAGTTCTGCTTCATGTATTTCTGCCTTTAGTTACTTGTAATTCCTACATTTCCTTGTACTCGGATCTACCCATACACTGCCTTTATCTGACCATACATTGCTTTCATCTGATGCATTTCTCGCAATGTCTTCATCTGATTGCATTGCATGCACTGCTTTTATCTGATGCATTGCGTTCATTTGATGCATCTCATACACTGCCTTTATCTGATCTCATTGTCTTCATCTGCCACAGGGAAAGTCTTGCGCCTTCAGAGGCTATGGTGCGACGACTGCTAGAGATTGGTATGACGAGCTCCTAGCTGGAGTTTGAGACATCATCGACGGGGCAAGCTTTGGCCTCTTTTGCTCCGGCTTGACTTGGGTTGTCGCGAACCGTCCCTTTCTAGGAGCGCTAGTGGAGAGGTGATGAGATACTACCAACTCCTTCCATTTCTTCATCATAGGGGAGATGACGATGACTCCTTATGACTTTGCCATGATCACCAGCTTAGACGTAGGGGGCGATCCGATCCTTATTAATACTGATATGGAGGAGTGGGAGGCAGTCTGGTTCGAGTTGTTGGGGGCATACCCACCTATATATCGAACGGGGATAGTGAGATATACTTGGTTCACAGAGCAATTCAGAGGGACCGAGCCCGAGACGGTAGAGGAGACTGAGCAGTATGCCAGGGGCTTCCTGATGTTCATCTTTGGTACCATCTTATTTTTGAATAGGTGGAATACCGTTGGCCTGTATTTGCTGAGTGCCCTAGTGAGCCTCCATCAGGTTTATTTCTACAACTGGAGTGGAGCTGGCCTCACCACACTGTACGGATATATGAGCTCCACCTCCCATCTGCGGGGAGACCTAATTGGAGGCTACTGGCGAGCTTAGGAGGTACACATCTCAGTTCCTCCTTTGTACTTTTCATTTACTTTACAATTATTGCTTTACTTCTATTTCAATCCATGCTTTCTACTTCACATTTTTGTATCTGCTCAAACATTGTTCATACACTGTGCTTTCTGTTTTGCACTTTTTGCATCTACTCGATACTATACTGATCATATACCCCTGCATTTTCCTTGCATTTGTGGGTATATGCATACTTCCCGACTCTCGCCCTGGAGCCTATAATAGAGCTTTCGTTGACGGTGCTCTACTCGCAGATATATAATGGTCAGCTTCGCCGCAGGACTCGTGAGCTTTTCACTTTCTTTTGCCGGTACTTTGATACAGTAGGTGCCCACGAGGTAATCCGAAACATAGTCATTTTGCTTTGAAACTGCTCACTTTATACATTTAACAACTGATAACAACTAATGATCTGTACAACTTCTGTTCGTAGATCACATGGTAGCCATGGGCCTTGATGCTAGGGGGTGCGGGACTAGTTTGCCGGTGCTTGGGCTGTTTCCCACTACCATATTCTACTTGAGGGTCCGGTTTGCCTGGCCTGGTTCTTGGGTGAGCACTTCCTGTGCCAAATTATGGGTGTGCTGGACCTAGTTGCCCCGATGGCTCCACTAAAGTCCATGCAGTTTACAGAGAGCCTATCTGTTGAGGAGGTTATCCAGTTTATGGTGGGCCTAGTGGTCGACTTCTTCTAAGCAGAGGGTGACTATGCCGATTTCATCCTGACACACCTGATGCCACCCTTGATGAGTGTTTGTGGAGATGAGGAGGTGGGGGCTTCTGCCACGAGAGTGAGGCGTAGAGTGACTCGGGCGAGCAGGGCCCGTGGTAGAGGGGCTTCTCGAGCAGGCGGAGGGCTAATTGGCTAGAGCTCCCCACCACACTGACTTGTTGGCGACACACAGGGAAGGCTTACCAGATCTCGATGAAGCTCGCAGCGGCTGGTCATGAGCTTGTTAGGGTCCAAGGCCCGGCTCCGATACGAACCACACTTTAGCACATGTACTTCATATTTCATTTTAGATATATCTATGGTAGATACTAATCATTCAAATACATTTGCAGGCATCAATCGAGTATACAGGAGGCGCCCTCTAGCTGATAGCCTCGTTGATAGGGATGATATAGATGAGGGAGACGCTACTCAGCCTTTACGGTATTCAGGTAATTTTCTCAGTTTTACATTCCAGGCATGAACTTTCCACTGACACTAACATTGAAAACTTCCTGAACTGCATTGATACATTACATCGATAGACCATATCTGACACACTGCGCTTGCATACTGTATTCACACACTGTATCTGACTTCTACATATACTCATTTTGCATACTATGCTTGCATCTGATACATATACTATAACTGATGCGTGATAACTATCTTTTCAGATCCCACCTATGCCGATGGCGCCAGCGGGAGTTGCAGCACCTCCACCAGCAGTACCTCCTGTAGCAGCAGGGAGGGGAGAGAGACAAGCTCCAGCACGCTGCTGAGGCAGAGCTAGAGGCACCTGAGACGGGAGCGGCCCTTAGCCCCATGTATTAGCTTAATGTTTTAGCTTTTTGTGGCTCAAGTCCAGCATGTTTTGAACTCTATTTTGAGCTATTTTGCCACTGCTTTGGCTGTTTGGTACTTTTGAGTCTTGTATTGCATAGTTGTAGCATAAGTCCTTTCACTAGCTTGGTATTGTAAGGCTTTAACCACCATTGGTTTGAGTTAATTACATGTTTTAGTGCTTTTTCTCACCTAATTTCAGCACTTATAATCTCTGCAATCTCCCTCATTTCTTCACTTTTTCATTTTCTTTTAGGGTTGTTTCAACCTTAGGATTGAGGCTCATGCTTAATGGTTTAATCCTCCTTTGAGGGTTCATTACCAATGGCATGAAGCTTCTCTCATGCCTTCAACTATCCCTTGGTTGATACTTCTTTCATCTTAGAAGACACTCACCAATGGACAAATTGATTAATGAATGATTTGGTAACTAAAATGTGTAAACAAAATTGGCAAGTAAAAGTGACAAGATAAGCATTCCTTTGTGTTGCATTGCAAGTATTCAAATCGGACGTTAATTTGAACACAAGGAAAATGGGACATTCCATACTCAAAGTGATGAAATGTGCCATTTTCCTAGGTCTCCATTGCCCTTGATCATGTATGATAGGGTGATGGTCATTTTGGCCTCATTTTGTATTTATTAAACTTGCAGAATTGGTTTCACAAGCCATCATGCAATGAAATTGCTTGATTGATGGTTTATGAACCAAATTTTGTCCCTCCTTAGATTTCCCCATGAAAAGGACAGGCAAAGTGTGCAAACAACCCTTGAGAAATACACTATTTTGCTCTATTTGCTCTCTGTTGTAGCAAGGAAGTCTAGGTTATCAGTGGTCGACAGCCACCACCAGTAGTCGACTGGCCACCAGTGGTAGCCGACCGGCCCCTTGTTGGCCATCAGTGAAATTTGCACAGTGTGTTGGTAAGGTGGAGCAGAGGTGTTTTGGAAGTGAGCAGAATTGTTGGTAATGAGCAAACAGAGGCATTCAATAGCAAGGCAGTGGCTTTTCGAGTGGAAACCGAGCATGCATGGGCCTTCCTTGCTTCTTGGGATTAGCTAATTAGTTTAATTAGCAATAGATCAAATCTGTGTTGTAATTAATCAGTTGTAGCTAATTAAGAGTTGTAATTAACTAGCTAGTTTAACTAGTTATCGATTTCATTTTGTAATTAGTTAACTAGAATAGTTAATTAATTTGAGTTTTGTAATAATTAGTTAGCTTAATTAGCATAGCTTGTTGGTTAGCTTATTCATTCGGGCCTTTCTTCGCGAGGGAGTAATGTTGTAATAAGTGTGCGTGCGTGTGTATATGTCTTCCAACCCCACGTCTTTCTCCTTTTTATTTAATTGCTTTTGATGGTTATATTAGGGACATGTTTCGATTAGCATACCTTATGCCTTATGCTTGCATCCATTCATTCGTATTGCATGCACCTAGGCTCGGCGCATCATTCAAATTGCATTGCCATTTCAATATCTTATTTGAATACATGTTCAACTGCATGTTATCAAATTGCTTCATATGCCATATTAATTGTCGAGCCTATTAATTTCATATTGCATGCGTTGCATTAGTCATCTTGCATAGTTAGGAATCATGCATATTTCACTAACTCATGTTTTCCTAGCTTGGAGTACTAGGTGAGTTTTTACGCTTTAGTATACTTGCATGAATGTGAATGTTGCCATGTCTAGTATGCTTGCCATGAGGCTATGTGCTTAAATGCTAAACTGCATGAATGCCTGTGGATGAAGGCTTGTTGTTTGAATTGGAACGATTCAACGAATGTATGTGTTAAGCCCACTTTGTTGAGTGGCAAATCATGTTTTAAGCTCATTATGTTTGGTGGCAAATTCACAAACCTTTAAGCCCACTTGAAGTGGAAAATTCAAACCATTTTCACAAATAAACATGAGTTGAATTGTTCCAAATTAAGCAAACTATTCTATACTTGCTTGTGCGCATCACATAGTAATGCTAGTCTAATAACCGGAATAAGAGCACATAATGTTAAGAAAAAATCATATCATGATTAGTAGAGGCCAATCTTTGATCGAGCAAGTAGGGGTGCTCAATTCATGACCTTCCTCTCTCGTACCTAAGTTCCCGAGCCAAGGCAACTTTGGTGATGACGAATATGTGGCCTTTGGCACGAGTCATGGGTTTCCAAAATTTTCCTAAAAATAAAATATTTAGGTGGCGACTCTGTATCTGGCAAAAAAGTCCAATTTTGGCATTTTTGATCCTAAAATCAAATTTTCCAAAATGATTTGCTGGATTTGGACTCTTTGGTGTTTATCGATTTCACATTGCACTTATGAGATTAAATTCAGAACCGCGGGAGTTCAAACTGTAGGGCTTTCTTTCAAACCTTCTGAAAAGGGGTGCGAAAAAGGTGAGCCATAGTTTCTGGCGACTCTGTTGGGGATTTAGAGAACTTGACTCGAACCAATGATATGTTATTTTATCTACACTTATGTGTTTCTTTGCATTTGCATTTGCATTGGTGCGCCTAAGTCACAGTGTTTGCCATCTGCTATTCCTGAATGGTTTTCCAGAGGCTTGCTTGGAAAAGCTTGCCAAAAGGATGACAGGTTGTGGGCTTAGCCATAATGGGAACATAACCCTTGGATCTGGACTACTACTATACTGTTTGATCCTCCTTTCACTTCTTGGTGTTAGATGTGAGAGGTATATTAGGTAGTCTTGCTGAAGTACCCTTTTTTTGACCAATCGACCTAGTTGCATATCTGAAGCCATAGAGGCTGTTCCAAACTAGGACAAGTTGCTTACTCGAATTTAGGATTGTGTAAAATGCTTTGCTTGAATAGCTAACCCTAGTTCTTGACGAAGCTAGGACAGGGTGACCCCACCCCATCATAGGGGTGTTTTGGCTCTCACTTAACTGTTATGTGCTTTTAGAGTGAAACTCTATAGGAATGTTTGTATCAGTTGCAAGTTTGGGCATCAGTTTTGGGGCAGAAATTCATGTTGAGTATAGTTCTCTAGCTTATGATTGCAATTGCCTGTTGTCTATGTCTGAGCCGAGGTGTTGTGTGGTTTCTGATTTTTATTTTCTTTTTGCTTTATTTCTTTTTGCAAGGTAGTTTTTCATCGTTGCTTCGGACGATTCTGTTACCCCCCAAGCACTCTGGACCCGTGTGCGAAGGACTTGCAGATCCGGGGATCTTGTCAGGGAACAACCAGTGCTTGTTTCACTCCCACCGGTTACTAGACGGAGGAGGATCATGCAAAATTCACCAATCTAGCAGTCACCTTTTACTTCGCCTGCACTTGCACCCAGTCAGGCCTAGTTTTCTACTTCTACTCCAGAAAGAGAGTATTCGCCAGTTCTGATAGCTCAACATCCCCCAGTTAGCATGGAAGATAAGCTTTGTCAGCTTCAGCAGACCATTGAGACTGTGTAGCTAGATGTTATCTGCCAAGCTGAGGTCATAGCTCGCCAGGCTAAGGTCACAGCCCGCCAAGCAGAAGTGATAGATAGGCTTCAGTAACAGCAACCACAACTGGCAGTAGCCTCTGCATCCCATGCACCCCCAGCGGGTATGCCGGCACCTGGGGTCACAGTCAATGTTCAGGAGAATATAGGCATTCTGGCAGATCCGATCCCATCTCAGACCTCCAAGGCACCAGTATACCAAATGGAGGTGCCATTTGAATTCGAGGTTGACTTGATTGCATTGAAGGATGGATACAAGCTAGAAAAACTCTTCAAGCGGGCGCAAGGCGTGAATTCAATCCTTGACATTGAGGATGGATACACAGACTCTGCAGTGACTCTATTAGACATATTCAAGATGTTGTATATAGATCGGTTCGACAGCTTCGGGGATCCTATGGTCCATTTGCATTTATTTTCTGATATCCTACGACCAATGGGTCTCACCAAACTTCAGAAGTTGTTGCTTTTTGGCCGGACCCTGTCAGGTATAGCGGCCATCTAGTACACAAAGTTGGAAGACTCCGTGAAACAGAATTGGGAGGAAATGGTCGAGGCCTTCATCGCGCAGTACTCCTACAATACCCAGATCGATGTCACTACTCGTGATCTTAAAGCGACCCGTTAGGAGTAAAAGGAGGGCTTCTCAGACTTTGTGACTCAGTGGAGGGCTAAGGCCTCTATGATGACTATTTGGCCATCTGAAAAGGACCAAATCAGAATGGTGGTTCGTAACTTGCAAGGAAGGATATTGCAAAAGATGATAGTCTTGCCTTTGTTTCCATTTGCTGAGCCCCATGAAATAGGGGTTCAAATTGAGGATGTGATGAAACAGGGGCTGATAGACCATGAGAAGGAACAACCCAAGAGGCCCTTTACACGCAACTCCAACACAACCACAAGTGGTAGCACTTTTGCATGGCCTTCAGATGTGAGTATGGTCACCACCACACCCAAAATTGCCAACTCATTCACCAACACTTCCAACACAACTCCACAAACCTCAACTAGCCAGGCCGATCTCAAAGGGTCTTTACCCCGCTCTACATGTCTTTATCCAAAGCCTTAGGGGTCCTGATCAAAAAGGGTCATCTTAAACCACTAGAGCCTTGCCCTTTACCAGATCCTCTCCCCGTGAGACACAGCCTGGCCAAATACTGCGCTTTTCACCAACAACATGGTCATGACATTGATCAATGCTATAGGCTGCGTCATGAGATTTACGATCTCATTGACAATAAGGTGATAGCGCCTCCCCAAAAGCCAAACGTCACTACAAATCCTCTTCCACCACATAACCAAGTCCCTCCACCTCGGCATATAAACCTCATCCACACACTGGCCCTCCCTTATGACCCCAGTATATACATCATCCTTTTCTACCTACCTAAGCCGGCGTTGTTCGTCCCTGAGATCACAGACTTGTGCATGATGAGCACATCTTCACTCCAACCCGAACTAGTGGTGGTGGCAGTGGAAGATAAAGGGAGGTCTGCATTGGTGGAGAATGTCAGTCTGTTGCCCAAGGACTTTGAGGATTTATCTGAGAGGATGTACAACCCATATTGCTATATCGTGCCAATCGATAAGCTAAGCCAGAAGTGGTGTTGCCGACTGGGATGGAGGTCAGCGTAGTTTGAGAAGATGGACCAAGTTAGGGATTAGATGATCTAGTTGACCTGTAGAAGGATATAGACAATTTGTAGTTCTTTGATAAGCAAGATCAAGGGGATGTGCATATTGATTGGTTTGATCTGAATGGGTCAATAGACAATTTTGGGTGGCTAAGTGATGAACCTGATAGAGATGAGGGAACTGAATCAAAGCTGGAAGAACATAAAGCGGGAATCACTGCAATGGCCGGAACGACCGATGGAAAGGGTAAACTGCCAGAAAATACCAGTGTAGAACAATTGGCTGAGGAACTGGGCATTGTTAGTACTGTACATGTAGAGCAAGAATCCGCACTGGAGTGATTTGGGCAAGAACTGAGTGAAAATGATCGAAAAGTTAGAAAAGCTCACTACCCTGCAGGGAATGTTTGTGATAATAGAATGATCCGAATGGAGCCGGACGAGTGCATGTCACCAGCCAAAGGGGTCTAGTGGGATGACGATGACCTACACTTGGCCTATACCGATAAGGATTGCGGTGAAGACCTTCCTAACAACACTTGGTATGTGGAAGAAGTTGACCACATGACAAGAAGTGGCCGATATTTTAAACCACCACATTTGGACTAACTCGAGGCATCCGGGAAGGATAAAGAAGTTGAGAAACAGAAAGAAAAACTGTTAGAGGAAGAGGCTGTGCTGAAACAATTAAAGAAGATTCAAGTTGACATATTTATCTAGGGTCTGCTTATGGTTTTGCGAGTGCATAGACAGGCTGTACTGACGGCGATGGATAAAGCTAAGCTGTCCATCGACACCACCCCAGAACAATTGGTGGGATTAGTCTTCTCGGGAGATGCTACGCCAACTTTGACTTTTTCAGACAAGGAATTTTCGCCAGAAGGCTCTGCACACAACAAGCCTCTATACATATCCGTAGAGTGCCAAGAAAAGTGGATACCAGTGGTATTGGTTGACATCGGGTCAGCAATCACCGTCTGTCCTTGTCGTACGATTTATGCTATAGGTCTGAAACTGGCCGATTTTGTGCTTACAGCCCAAGTGATCTGGGCATATGACAATACAAGCAGAGAGGTGATGGGGACAGTGTAGAGTAGAGTACAGGTTGGCCCAGCTTAACAGGATATCGAGTTCCATGTCTTGGATGTTCTAGCCACTTTCAACTTACTACTTGGGCGACCCTAGCTGCACCAATTGAAAGCTGTCTGTTCCACCCTCCACCAAATGCTGAAGTACCCCAATGGGAAAGGGGTAGCCATAGTCTTCAGGAATTCATCTACACATCCTCCGCCAGAGGTCATTACACCTGTGCTGGAAATTGTGCATGGCGAAGAGGATGTTTTGCTTTCAGGGTTTACCTTGGCTGAGGCCCGAGTAGTGCAGAATATCTTGGTCATCGATGAGGGCTTGTATGTCAGTGCCCAATTTGTGTACCTTATGAACAAACTACAACATATGCCAGGAATGGGATTAGGGAGAAGTGACCGGAAGGGCGTCACTGCATTGGCCAATGTGCCACATAACCCGCATGCCTTTGGCCTTGGCTATACGCCCACCAAAGAGGACTGGGTGAGGAAAGGGAAAGAGATAGCAGGAAGAGCCATAGCTAAGCAGACCGGGAAGCACAACGAGCTTGTGCACCGACCAATTCGGGGAACCCTGAATGGTTATTTTGTTCAGGAGGGGAAAGACTTCTCATTCTGTGGTTTCCTCGAACCTTGGTTCAACTTTGAGAAACAGCAGGTTCCTGGCTTTGAAATTTTCTTTGACTTGCAGTTGCAAGACAGTGATATAGAGGAATAGACTGAACCAACCATTGAGGCTGCAAAGTGCATAAAAAGTGATTCCAATAGCAACGAGTCTGAAGTAGGAGCAGCATTGGCATGTCTCCTTTTGGATCCTTAGATCAACTAAGAGAGCTTGGGGGATAACCTGACCGTTTCCATGATAGGGGACCAATCGGGTGCGAACCCTTCTAGCAGCATCTTGGATGCATCTGACGCACCATCCCTTATTTGGCAGCTGGAGGAGGGCTACCTATCTTGCAGTTCCGAGTCGAGTAGTGAACCAGAATCTGAGTCCACAGAGTCTGTGGAGTCGGAATCAGATTCCGATTCTTCTGAGTTTGGGTTCGGTACTCCTAGGGTTCATAACCCGGATGTCGAGGTTTTGTCCAGGTCACGTTTTTCTTTTTCTTTTGAGTCGGTTGTAACCAAGGAATTGGATGAGCTGGACCTTTTCAATGAGAATGCCACTGCAGATTCTGAGTATTTCTCTGTGCCTCTTGTTTATTGCATTGATCATGATTTTCAAAATTTTGATAAAAATGATGAGGAAGGAATTCCTTTGGTTTTGAAAAATTTAATTAATTGGGAGGAGGAGAGGTTTGCAAAGCCCCTCACTGATGAAATCATTGCTATTAATGTGGGTACTGAGAAGGATCCGCGTCTGGTCCAGATCGGGTCCACGTTGTCTTTGAAGGAGCGCGAGTGCTTAGTCGCTTTATTAAAAGATTTCAAAGATGTTTTCACGTGGTCCTATGAAGACATGCCTGGAATTGATCCTCAGATTGTACATCATCGGATCCCTCTTGACCTCGAGGCCCGACCCACTAAATAGAAGCTGCGGAGAATACACCCGGATTGAGCTTTGAAGATTAAGGAGGAGGTCACCAAGTAGATAGATGCAGGGTTTTTGCTAGTATTTGAGTATCCAATTTGGTTGGCCAATATTGTCCTAGTGCCAAAGAAAGATGGCAGAATTCGGGTGTGTGTAGACTTCAGAGATCTGAACAGAGTGACTCTGAAGGATGATTTTCCTCTGTTGCTCATTGATGAATTAGTGGACTTTACTGAGGGCCATGCATTGCTCTCCTTCATGGATGGATTTTCCAAGTATAACCAAATTCTGATGGCACTCGAAGACAGAGAGAAAATTGCTTTCACTACGCCGTGGGGAACCTACTGCTATCGGGTGATGCCGTTTGGGCTAAAGAATACCGGGGCTACCTATCAACAGGTTGCAACCACAATTCTACATGATATGATCCATAAAGAGGTCGAGGTGTATGTGGACGACATGATTGTCAAGTCCAACAAAAGAGAGAGCCATTACACTGTCTTGAAGATATTCTTTCAACGGATCAGAGAATACAAATTGAGGTTGAATCCTCAGAAATGTACTTTTGGTGTAACAACAGGAAAAATGCTGGGTTTCTTGATCATACAGAGGGGGCATCGAGATAGATTCTTCCAAAATCAAGGCCATCTTAGAAATGCCACCACCAAGGACTGAAAAGGAGGTGCGAGGCTTTCTGGGTAAAGTGCAATGCATAAGAGGGTTTATTTCTAAATTAACCTTGACTTGTGAACCACTATTTGGTCTCCTGAAGAATGGAAAGAAATTCTAATGGGATGACCGATGTCAATTTGCTTTTGAGCAGATCAAGTAGTACCTTCAGAATCCACCCATGTTGTTGCTGCCAGAGCCGGGGAAGCCTTGATTTTGTATCTATCAGTAACGGACACAACGATGGGATGTATGCTTGCTCAAGAATCTGAGGATAGGGTGGAGAAAGCCATCTATTACCTGAGCAAGAAAATGATGGATTATGAGATCCGCTACACTCCGCTAGAGAAAGCTTGCCTAGCCTTGGTATGGGCTACCAGGAAGTTGAGGCACTACCTGTTAGCTCACTTCGTAATTCTGGTTTCAAGATTAGATCCTATCGAATATCTCATTGATAAACTAGCGCTTACGGGTAGGCTAGCTCTTCGGTTGCTCATTCTCTCTGAATTTGATCTGAAGTATGTTACTCGTAAGTCTGTCAAGGAGAGAGCTGTAGCGGAGTTCCTGGAAGATCACCTAGTGGAAGGGGATGAAGCGGTAGAATACCTGTTCCCAGATGAAGCTATTTTGCAAGTTGAGGAAGAGATCTGGACAATGTGCTTTGACAGAGCATCTAATCAATATGGTTATGGGATAGGGGTGTTTCTGATAGCACCCGATAATTCCAATATACCCTTAGCCTTCAAACTCCGGTTCAAAGTATCCAATAACGAAGCAGAATACGAGGCATGTATCGCTGGTTTGGAAGCCGCCTTGGAACTAGGGGCAAAAAGGTTGGACATCATTAGGGACTCGAACCTAGCTGTGTCTCAAGCAAAAGGAGACTGGAAGGTCAAAGAAGAAAAGATGAAGATCCATCACCAAACCCTGAATGCTTTGATTCCTAGGTTTGAGAAGCTGACCTTCACGCATCTACTAAGAGAGAACAGCAGGTTCGCTGATGCCTTATCAACTCTATCTTCCATGATAGACATCCCGTTTAGAGTCCAGATGCGTCCAATCATCATTGAGCAGAGGTATACGGCAGCCTACAGAACTATCATCGCAATAGATGAAGTGCAAGATCAAAACCTTTGGTACTACGACATCTGGAACTTCTTGGAAAAAGAAGTTTATCCACCAGGGGAAAATGCCAAAGATAAGAGGGCAATACGGCGAATGGCCACTCAATTTATCATATGCGGAGGTAAACTGTACAAGAGGGGTCATCTGGGAATACAAAAGTTGTGTGCCGACGCAGAGGAATCAAAGCGCCTAATAGAGGCCATCCATGGGGGAGAGTGTGGAGCGCACATAAACGGAGTAATGTTAGCCTATAAGATTCTCAGGCATGGTTACTATTGGTCTATTATGGAAGATTGTATCAGTTTTGTTTTGCGATGCCACAAATGCCAAATTTATGCTAATCATATGAATATCCCACCGTCGAAGCTGTACAACATGACTTCACCTTGGCCTTTCTCAGTCTAGAGAATTTACATCATTAGCGCAGTCACACTGAAAGGGTCAAATGGGCATGAATATATTCTGGTGGCAATTGATTGTTTCACGAAGTGGGTGGAAGCTCAGTTCTATGCAGTGTTGAAGGCAGCGCATGTGGCTAAGTTCATCCGAAACAGCATCATTTGCCGTTATGGAGTCCCAAACGAGATTATTTCTGATAATGACTCCCATTTCAAGAAAGAAGTGATTGACTTGTTGGAGAAATACAACATGACTTTTCATAAGTCATCCACATATCGGCCACAAACCAACGGAGCTGTTGAGGCTGCCAACAAGAACATCAAGCATATTCTGCAAAAGATGGTTGAGACCTACAGGGACTGGCCAGACAAATTGCCATTTGCACTCTGGGGTTATTGGACTTCAATTCGGAAGTCTACTAGGGAAACTCCTTACTCTCTTGTTTATGAGATGAAAGCTGTTCTACCGATCGAAATAGAAGTTCCATCGTTGCGCGTTATGGCTGAATGTCAGATAGCAGAGGCAGACTGGTAGCAGAGCATGTTTGAAGAACTGATGCTGTTTGATGAGAGAAGGCTGAAAGTATTGTACCATGTTTAGGGTTATCAATGTAGAATTGCCAGGGCTTTTAACAAGAAGGTTAAGTCTAGGAATCTCAAAGAAAGGGATTTGGTGCTGAAAGACAACCGATCTCTTATCCATGACCCTAGGGGCAAGTTCAGACCCAATTGGATTGGTCCTTATATCATCAAAACTATCTGGTCAGGTGGAGCTGTTATTCTCATGGACTTGGACGGCCTAGAATTTTTCCAACCAATCAACATGGACAAGTTGAAGATATACTATCCCTGAGAGGCTCGCTAGGCCGAAAACCCAAAAGGGTGACCTAGGCAAAAGTTAGAGCATAAAAAAATTGGAAATAAAGAAAGACTGAGCTCGCAAGGTTGAAAACCCTAAAGGGCGGTCTTGGCAAAAGTTAGAGCGCAAAAGGAGAGCGTTAATACTTGAGTGAACCTAAACCGAACTACGTAAGGCCTGATTTCTATCTTTGGGATACGTAGGCAACTTCATTATGAAGTTCGGCCGTAAACACCGCGAACTCAACTGTCCTGGCCATGTGTTTGATCATGTTATCCTTGTCCGTTCTTTATGTGGATGTTCTGTTGTGATCCTCTCTGAGAGATGGTTACAGTGCTAAGCAGTATTATTCAGTCAAGGGGCAATTTGTGATCTTTGGATTTGGGGTTGTACATCTCGAGGATTGATTCCGTGTGTGTCAAGTGGTGATCCTTATCGAAAATGGTTTTGAAACGTTTTGATAAAAGTTGATTTTTTTGCTCAAAATTTACCTTTTAAAACTTAGACCATTTTTGGACCAAAAGAAAAATTTTCAGTGCTCATAACTTTAATTTCATTGATTTCAATACAAAGTTCTCCAAGTCTTGATACAAATCAAATCTGCGTTTATTACATTCATAAAACTTGAAAAGTAAGATCAAAGCAAATAAACTAGGGGCATAGATGAGTCAGGTGCTCCTGCGTCCCCTGCTTGTGCTTATGGAAGCTTCTAATGTTAAAGTGGGTCCGGATTGTACCTCATCTTCAAGTTAGGTCAGGCATTCACCAGAAAGTGCGCAACTGAAACTAGGAGAAGGGGCCAGAAGCTCTCTCATCCTCCAAGCAGTGAGGTACCTAGCCAAATGTGAGCGTCGGACAGGGAATGGAACCGGATACTCTACCCCCTCCTCTGGGCAAGTCTGATCGTGTCCAAACTGACCCCTGAATCGGAATAGAAAGTAGAAAACACAGTGTGTAAGGCCAATAAGCTCAATGCTAGGTTGCTGAGCCATGTGTAGACACCCCATTTTTGGACGTCCTCAAGACTTGGACGTCACCGTTTGAACACCCGGTGATCATCCATGTTTGTGTTCGTTTGGAGTTCCTAGAGGTCTCGGCTACGCGCCTTGCCTCAAGATCTCCGAACTTGACTGTTTAGTGTCTGGTTTTGCACTAAACACTTGTGTTTTGCCTTGGAGGGGCAGGGAATGCCTTGTGAGGCATCCCCATACATCACCGGCCATGGCCAGAGGCCACTGGCTGGTGTTTTGTTGCCGTCGGCAATGTATATTGCTGGTCGGCATTCTTTGTTGCCGGTCGGAAATCCATTTTGTCAGAATGGAAATTTTGAGCAGCCGACTACTGTTCATCTGCTTTTGCAGATATTTTAATACAGCTGTATTGCATTTTGTTCCCCTCTATACACGTGTATGGAGGGATGGCCTTCTTGTTAGCTTCCTTGGTAAGCTTTACAAGATTGGCTTCTCTATAAGAGGAGCCCTTCTCTCTTGGCTTTAAGGTGAGACAAAAAAGGTTAGAAAAGTTGTGAGAGAAGCTCTGGTTCTAGGTTTAGGGTTTTGTATCTATCCTATATCTATATCTCTCATTCTCTTGTATTGTGTGTGTTTAGGCTTACTATTGCACACAAACACATAGTGTTACACCTTTTCTTGGTTCTTGAAGGGCCAGAGGTTTGTTCTTGAAGCTTTGGAGCTGTTTTGAGCTCAAGGAAGGGGCTGGTCCACCATTTGTGAAGATGTTCTTCAAGGGTAACAATCTTACCCCTTTTTACCCCATTCTTGCATTCTATTTTTTCCTATCTTAGAACTGTTTTTGAGCTTAGTGTATAATATAAAAAAGTTCTGTTTTTAGGCCCTCTAAATAGTTTGTTTAGAGTGTTTTGTGGTTTGAAGGTGTTTGACCCCTCTTAAGCCTTGAGGGGCTTCATTTTGTGCTATTTTGAGTGAGCTCCGGGACTTTAGTGTTTGGGCCTCCTCACCACTGAAATCTTGAGGGATTTCAGTGGTAAGGATGGTGCCTTGAAGTCCCAAGAAGGAGAGGGCCACCCCCTCTCCTTATTGTCCTTGAAAAGGGACATTTTTGCCTCTTTAATGAGCACCTAGCTAAGCCTCATGTTGACCATGCCTTGGCTGTTATTTATGCTTATTTTGCCATGAAATAGCATTGTTGTATGTTGATTTTGGTACACCATGCTTGCTTAGCATACATGCCATGTAATGCCTTGTTGTTGCTTTAACATGCCTTAGGTTGTAAGCCCTTGCTTTAGCATGTTTTATGCTTAGCTTTGTGAAGCTTTAATGCATGTTTTTGTATGTTTTAGCTCTGTTTTAAGTTTCTTTAGTCATACTTGCCATGTATTGCATAGCCTCTTCGCATTGTTAGCTTATAGGCTTTGAAAATGAGAAGTGTTAAGCATGCGTTGCTTGAGTTGTCTTAGTAGCTTGGCATCATTCATAGCATAATCTCAGTCCCTAAGACATGCTTGTATGCTTGCCTTGGATGTCTCTTTGTTGCTTTGAAAGGTTGTGCCTTATGCTCCATGTTTGGTCATTGTGCATGCTTTTGAATTCAAGTCATTTAGATGCCATCTAAGTGGTCTTTTGGGCTTTGTTTTATGTGCTAAAACTCTGTCTTGGTCATTAAATTCATGCCATGTTTGGTCTTGATAAGTGTAGTCTAATGCCTCTTTGGTGAGCCTTAGGTTTTGGACCTTAATTGCATGATATGCTTGCTTTGTTTAATTGGTTTGGCACCATTTTAGCATGATTTTTAGAGCCTAGTATGCATGCCATAAGTCCATGTTTCCCCCTTTTGAGTGTGCTTGAAAGTTGCTTCATTATGCTTAAGTCTTGAACCATGTATCCATGCATGCTTGTATGTACATTTGCCTTCATGAACTTAGCATTATGGCCACTGTTTTGGGCCTAATTAGAGCTGCCTAAATCATGTTTAAGTCCATCCTATGCTTGCTCGCATGCTTACCTTGCATGTTTGCATGTATACCTTGCATGCCCATGTTGCATCCTTAACTTGTATGCCTAGGTTGCATTGTATCTAGCATGCATGTCTTGTTCCTTGATCTAGTGATAGGAATTAGGCTTTGGTTTGTTGGTTTGCATCGCATTTGACATCAACATGCACAACTTGGTCTCTTGGGTCATCACGCATGGAAATGCGCGATTGATAGTCCGAGAACCAAGGACCATGTCCCTTTGAGGCATACACATGATAAGGGACATGATTGGTGCATATATGGCTTGAATTGCATTGCCATGCAAAGCTCTGTCCTCTGCTGCTGTCAAACAGGTTCTACAGGAACTTCTTGCCGATCGACTGCATAGAGTGCCGACCGGCAATAAATCGGTGGTCGATGGATTCATTGTGTGCCGATGGACACTAAATCACAGCGGGTGATGATTCCCTTCAGCCGGTGGCACTCCTCAACATCCAATAAGCATATCCTAAGAATTTGGCAGTCTCTAGAGGAGTATAGCAGGGAAAACAGAGGCAGCTTGCGCATGGTAGTGTACTTCCGAGCAAGACCGAGTATGCATTGCATCAGGCTCTCCTCCCGAGGCGGTTTACTGTTTTCCCTAGATTAGTTAATTTGCTTAGCTAATTAGATGGACTGTAATATTTAATTAGCTTATAGGTTAATTATCTGTAATATTTATTTGGTCCCTTCGAGCGAGGGCGAATTTGTAATAAGTGTGGGTGCGTGTGTACATGTCTTCCAACCCCCACTTCTTTCTTCCCTTTTATGATGGTAGATTAGGGCATGTTTAAATTAGCATACCTTATGCTGCATGCCTACATCCATACATTTGTCTTGCATGCACCGGGCTCGGCGCATCATCCTAACTGCATTTGTACTTTAATTCCAAATTGAATACGTGCATCAATTGATCGCATTTCACATGCCATGTTTAGGTTAGTTGAGCCTACCCTAATTGCATCCTGTATGTGTTGCATTAGTCAATTTGACATGAACTAGGACCATGCATGTTTGCTAACTAGTTTATTGTTTTGGCACGGAGTATGATGTAAGTATTTTCATGCTTTAGCATACTGCATGCGTGTGAGTGTTAACATGACAGCATGCTTACCACGTGGCTAATTGCTTATGTGAGATAAACTGTTTGATTGCCTATGGGTGAAGGTTGGATTGTCTGAGTTGGAAAAACTCGTTGAAATCCGTATTTTAGCCTACTTGCGAGTAGCAAATTCCAAAGTGTTTTTCAAGACAAACGGATATGCAATGCTTATTTCCAAATTAGGCAATCTAGACTATACTTGTTTGCTGTGCGCATAACGTAGTAATTCTAGGCTAATAACCGGAATAAGAACACATAACGTTTTCAAAATCGGATATCACGGTTAGTAGAGGCCGGTCTTCGGACCGGGCGAGATGGGGTGCTCATAGCTGACCTTCCCCAATCGTACCCAAGCTCCCGAGCCGAGGCAACTTTGGTGATGACGGACAGGTGGCCTTTGGCACCGAGTCAGGGTTTCCTAAATTTCCCCATTAAAAAATATTTAGGTGGCGACTCTGTGTCTGGCAAAGCAGTCCATGTTTGGCACTTCTTTTCAAAAATCCATTTTTCTTAAAACAATTTTCCGAATTTGGACTCTTTGGTTCGGATTTAGAACCGTGACACAAAATCAAGTTCGAATCAGGCGTGTAGCGGGGTCCCTCCGAGTGTTACTGATTCTGGCGACTCATTGGGATTTTAGAGAGCTTGACTCGAACTCGTGATATCCTGTTTTGACTACACTTATGTGTTTCTTTGCATTACATGTGCATTGGTGCGCCTAGATTACTGTGTTGGCCATCTGCTATTCCTGAGCGGTCTGCCGGAGGCTTGACTTTGTCAAAGCATGCCATAAAAATTTGGTTCTTGGGCTCTCTACCAAAGATGGGAACACAAACCCCGGTTTTTCCGGGGCACCCTTTTCGACCATTCGACCTAGTGCATATTCAGAATCCATAGTGACCATTCCAAATTAGGACAGGTTGCTCACCCAATGTTAGGTTGTTTGAAACTGCTGCGTGCGTAGTAAAACCCTAGCTCCTGACAAAATAGGACAGGGAAACCCTACCCCAACATAGGGGTGTTTTTGTTCTCTCTACTTGCTATGTGCTTTCACAGTGTATCTCTACAGGGGAGTGCATATATCAGTTTGCAAGTCTGGGTGTCAAGCCTGAGGGCATCAGTATCAGTTTGCAAGAATCAGCTATGTCTGTGGATATCCGATTCAGTGTTTTGTGGGACAGTGATTTACGGGAACGATGATCGATTGTAGAAATCTGATTGTTCTTTGCACTGTTTGATCCGTTTTGAAATTTGAAATCTTTGCTTGTTTTTCCTTCGATTCGAGAGAGTTCCAAAATAGTCGGTGTTCCCCTTGCGAGGCAAGACCTATGATGAGAAATTGAAGAGATCATGGTTATGACAGCCGCGTTGGGTCAAGGAATCACTCCACAAAGTGAGACCAATATTGATATGCCGCATCCACCTAGGTCGTCAGCTGCACACCCGGTTTGGACCCCTCAACTATATCAGGCTCGCGAGCCTACTACATTTGAACTGATGGGGATGATAGGTGATCTCCAGAGGTCCGTGGCGGATCTCGCCTATGGAATGTCCGCTTCGCCACTAGCCGGAGGTTTTGTACCCCAGGAGCCCCCGCTGTTGGGACGGATTGTGATTGAACTTAGCCAACTGGAGATGGCCTCCAACTATAACAATGACATGTCAACGTCAACCCAAACCCTTGATCAGGTCGAGGCCAGAGGTAAAGACAAAATGAAGGCAGATGCCGATCCCATTGAACAAATGTTGTGGGCAGTCGAGGCTCTGAAAGCCGCGGGGATGAACAAGCAACAGATATCTGTAGTTGTGACAAAAGCTGTGGAGGATACTTTCCCCATTCCACCTAAGGGTAGTTCAAGTCAGTCAGAAAATCGGCACAGGCCCCGTCATGCCAGAACAGTTCCCCCATCCCCAACCCTACACCCGGGAAGGACCAGAAAGTTAAGGCAGTGCCTGCCGACCCATTCGCTAGTGCGTCTAGCAAAAATACTCAGACTTCGAAGTACCTGCCCCGAGGGCGTAGGGTCTTTCATGCTCTTTATATGCCATTGTCCAAGGCACTTCAAATCCTGACCGAAAGAGGGCACCTTAAACCCTTGGAGCCTCGGCCTCTCCCGAAGAATCTCCCTGCTACACATGATGCTGCTTTGTACTGCGCGTACCACCAACAAACTGGTCATGCTACCGATAATTGCTTCCGCCTCCGTCATGAGGTACAAGATTTGATTGACAACGAGGTTATCCTCCCACCCACCTCAGCCAAGTCCGTTACTACTCAGCTGTTGGACTTTGAGGACACTGATACTGCGAGTATGTAATCAGAGAGTGAACCACCTGCGGGCGGCGCTTGGTATATTTTTGATGTGGCATCTGGCACGCATTTTTGAGCATCTGCGAACACTAGTTTTCTAAATTCTGGCTTGGGTATCGAGTCAGTCTTTTGTTTTGAGTCTGTCTCTTTGTCTTGAGTCAGTCTTTTTGCTTAAGGGTCTGTCTTGATGTAGCGAGTCAGTCCCCTTTGTATAGAACACCGGGTGATTTCGGGGTTGTCGCCTCGAACACCGTTTTGTAATTACCCCTTTTGTTTTCCTTTTGAGTCTGTCTCTGTTGAGGAGCCAGTTGCAGTTGGAAGTTTTGAATGAAACGGCTGCGGCTATCATGTTCCCTTACTTATTGTTTGAGCCGGTTATGCCAGAGGATTTGAATGGGCTGACAGTACATCTCGCCTGCTCTCCTGCGCGCCAAACTCATTGCATTAACCTAAGTTTTTCAAAACCCCATTTTTTGAGCACTGCGGTGGTAAAAAAAACGAAGAGGAAGGAATTCCTCGGGTTTTGCAAAACTTGATCATATTTGAGAGAAAGATAGGCATGCTAAGCCTTTTTATGAATGAAATCATGCCTGTCAGTGTGAGTACTGAGAAGGACCCTGGCTTGATCCAGATTAGTTTCACACTATCTTCAGCACGAGCGATTTGTCGCTTTCTTAAAAATTTTCAAAAACAAAATGTTTTGCACGGTCCTGTGAAGACTTGTGTGGAATTGCTCTTGAGATTGTGCAGCCTAGGATCGCTCTCAGCCTCGAGATTCAACCTATCTGTTTTGAACCTGGAATCCATTCAAAACGCTCAACAGCCAATTGCCATGAAAGGCCTGTGCGACCCAATTTGAAGCAACCCTCGAGCAAGAGGTACCAAATTCAGATCAAGAAGATTAGATCTCACCGGAAGAGGCTCGTGAAGCGACCGTGATGGATTCTTCTGCAAATTAACATAACAGCCACTCTCCTGGATACAGAGGGCTTCAATTTCAAAACCATTTTGGCATGGACTTGTTACACTTTTAGCCTTTGAGAGGCTTGCTGGGCTGAAACCCCGGAAGGGCGACCCAGGCAAAAGTTAGAGCAAGAAAAAGAAAAGAACGAAAAAAAATGCGAAAAAAAAGGAAGAAGAAAATCAAAGAAAAGAACAAAAAAAAAAAATGAAAAAAAAAGAAATGAAAAAAAAATGAAAAAAAGAAAGAAGAAAAAGAAGCTCGCAAGGTCGAAAACCTGTAACAGGCGCCTTGGTAAAAGTTAGAGCCTAAAAAGTGAAGGTTAAAATACCCGAGTATACCTTAACTGGAACTACGTAAGGCTTGATTCCCATGTTTGGGATACGTAGGCAACTTCATCTTGAAGTCCAGCCCCTGACGCTTTTACAGCGCCCCAGTCCATGTAATGGTTTTGATCATCCTTGCTTCCTCTCTATCCGACAATTCGGTTGTAACAACCGTGAACTACGTAGGCTTGATTCCCATGTTTGGGATACGTAGGCAACTTCATCCTGAAGTCCAGCCACCATTGCTCTTACAGTGACTGTGTCCATATATTGGTTTAGACCATCGTCTTCGGAGTTCAGTCGTCATTGATAAAGACCGTTTACAAAATGCTGCGGCATCATCCAGACAAGGGGCAACTTTCCGTTGCCATGCATTGCCATAAGTTGCCTTGAGTTACCATCCAAACCAGGGGCAACTTTCCATTGCCATGTACCCCCTTCAAGCAAGGGGCAATTTTCCATTGCCTCCGATCCGAGGTTGCGCATCTCGAGGGTAAGTTCTGTGCTCATCAACCATTGATTGTTTGCAAAAATAGTTTTTAAAATTTTTTACTGAGGTTGACTATTTTCTCGAAAACTATTTTATTTTTCCAAAATCGGACCATTTTCTTGGACCCAAAAAGAAAAATTTTCAGTGCTCACAGCCTGACTTGCATGATTTTCAAATCAAAAATCGAACAAGTATGTTAATCTAGCTCTCATTTTGGTCAAAACTATTTTAGAAAACAAAAAATGGTCAAAGTAACGAACTAGGGGCGCAATTGAGTCAGGTCTTCTGTCTTTTCCCCGCCGTCAACATACTTGCCAGGAGGGCACTCTATCCACCGGAAGAAATAGCCGTGAGCTAACGGTGTTGGGCATGAACCCGTAACTCCCTATTCATCCATCAATCACCCTGGGAAGGGATGAAAAATGAGAGAATAAAGAATAGAGAGGTGTAAGTGGAAAGAGAAGTGAGCAAGAGGGTTTTGAGAGAAAAACCGAGCCTGAGGGCCGAGTGATGTGAGAATCACAAATCAGAAAGGGTGGGAACAAAACCCGGGGAAACTGGCTCCTCGTGATCTAAGGTCTCTCATTCTTGTAAACGCGTCCGTGAGTCGTGTCTTTTATTTTGTTTTGTCGCAATTCTTGTCTTGAGTCTTTTCCGGGCGTGCCTCGTTGTGTTTGGGTCGTGTACCTTTTGTTTGAGTCTTTCTCGCTGTGTTCAGTTGCAGGCTCGATACCCCGGTTGAAAACCCTTCTTTATTTCAAAAAAAAATCGCTTATGCTCAGAGTGTTGTGCCATTCCCTACATTTTAGGCGCAGCAAAAGAAGAAAAGGAAAATTTGGAGCATCTGAGTATGCTTCAATTTCAGCCGGTTTCACCTTCGTAGTCCTTCTTGTCAGATTGGGGCTGTTTGGTCAGGGTTGGCTATGCGCAGAATAAACCAAGTATTGTGTTGTGGGCGATATCTGGACTAATTCTCGGCCATGCAGTGTGTTTAGGTTAAACAGTGGTTTGCATGAGTGGTTTGCTATTAACTGGTTCATTACCTGGTTACTACAATGCAAATGTTTGATTTGCAGACAACAAATCAATCCCATTGTGATGTGATGCAGCATGATATAATGCAGTGCAAAGTATGGAATGTACAGATATAACACTTTTTTAGACAAAAAAAGTTTGTTTCATTTCATATAATCTTGTTCAAGTACAAAGTTTTGAAGAAAACAAAAACCCGCTTGCGGCGGTACAAGATACTGGGGCTACCAACTAAAAAAAAAAAGAAGAAAAGAAAAAAAGTACAAAAAAGAGAAGAAAAGCAGCAAAAGTCTAGGTCGTCATCAGTAGTCTCAGGCTTGGGGATCTGTCCTCGTCCTCTTCCTGGACAAAGGTCCAAGAGCATCGTCGTCAGCACCATCATCTGAACCTGAGTCTGAACCGTCTTCGGTCTCCTCCTCAGATGATCCCGCCTCTGCTTCTGCCTCGGACCCGGACTTATCCTCATCATCAGGAATGGGTGCCCGAGAGCTGCTCCCGACATGAGCACGCCCCGCCCTAGCATGGGGATGTCCAGGGTCTCCACGCCCTCCTCGAGCAGGAATAGAGGGCCCAGTTGGAGCACCACCCACCGGAGAGATCTGGAAAGGGGGCTGAAAAGCATAAAAGGCAAATGCATGAGCACAGTGTGAGCAGTGAATCTGTGCAGAATACAGTGTATGAATACAGTGTGTGAATGCCGTGAGCAGTGTATCAGTGCAGAATGCAGTGTATAAGTACAGTATGTGAATACAGTGTATGAATGCTATGAACAGTTTATCAGTTGTTGTGTTGTGTGTCAGATTATGTGAAGCAGTTTACGTATGGTTTGAGATTGTGGTCAGAAAGAACATACCGGAATACTGTAGAGGGCCAGGAGGTCGAAGGTCCGCTGTAGCATCCCCATCATGGAGGCATTCAGCTCCAGAGACTGCCGGGTGTACTTGGAGGACGCCTATAAAAAAGTATCAGATGCATCAATATTCTGCGGAATATCAAATAAACTGAAATGAAATAACAATACAAGATGCGAAATGAAGTAATACATACCGGAGGCAAGTCAGGGACATCGACCAACTCGTGATCAGCCGCGGGAGGAGCAAAGGGGATTTGGTAGGTCACCCCACCTTGCCTTCTGCATGTCAGTGAAGTGGGCAGAGCAGGCCAGCCGGTCCCCCGCCCTCTATGAACTCTGCCACTACCACGGACTCGAGCTCTCCTCGACGCTCCCGCTCCAGCTGCCGGCGTTGCTGGCCTCTTCCTCCTAGCTCGGCAATCACCGCCCAAGGGTCGCATGATGTAGGTCCGCACATACTCGGCATAGTCGCCCTCGTCTCTGTGATGCTCCGCGCCCCAGCCAATGGTATACTCCCTCAGGTGTGCGAGGGAAAGCCTCTCTGTATGCCTCATATGTGTAGGAGGCGGACCCGGAACTATCTGCTCCAGTAAACCCAGGGTCTGACGCAAGAAGCGCTCCCCCAGGTACCAAGCCCGACAGACCGGGCCCTCCAACAGAATCCGGAGACGGGCAGTCTCCTCAGCACTCTCGTAGTGGTCTCTCACCAAGGCTGGCAACGGAGCCCAAGGCTGCCAGGTGATCTGCGGGTACAAATGCAGTTTGTTACCTATCTATTATCGAAAATACAGTGCTAAAGCGAAGCTTAAATAAACTCTAAAGTTGAACATACCTCCGCGGCGGTGATGATGTTGAAGTAGCGGTGGAAAAAGATGAAAGACTCCCGCGGTCTCCGCACACACCGCATGTCAAAGCGATGAGAGAAGGGGACGTCGAGCGAGATCTCCACATCGGGTACTGGGGCAAGCCTAGGAAAGTAGGCGTAGACCCACAACTGCAGAACAAATATCAGTATGACTATCAGATAAAGCAGAATACAGAATAAAACAAGAATGGCAGAGCCGTGTGTTGTGCAGTGTATTGCGCAGAGTGTACAGTGTGTGCAGGGTACAATCGATTAAAGCGAGTATATGTGTGTGCGTGTGCAAAGATATAGTCAAGAAGAGGCGTGGTGTGTGCGGTGTACAATCGTAAAATGTAAAGCGTAGCAGAAATGTAAAAGGAGAAGAAGATGTACCTCCCAAGCTCGCCAGTATCCGCCAAGAAGCTGTCCGCTGAGGCGGGAAGAAGAGCTCATGTAACCGTATAAAGTGGCCAAGCCTGCGCCACCCTGTCAGAGCGGGCGATCCGCTGACATCCACCAGCGCTCAACAGCAAAGAGGCACTGTTCGCCCGTCGGTAAAAGGGTCGCCCCGAGAAACATGATGAAGCCTCACAGATATCTTGATCCACCTCCTCGGGTCATTCTGCGCCTCCTCCAAGGCTCATTGAATCCGAATCGGCTCAACCACGAGAATCTGACAAACCCTGCACGAGCAAAGGGAGGCTAAGTCCCGAGCAGGTACAGCTGGGCGACGTCCCACTCACCCATATCAGTGTCGAAGGGAATCGGATCCCCCTCTACCCCGATGCCAGTAAGCATCGAGAAGTCATAAGGGGTCATCGTCATGTCCCCTGCGATGGAGAAGTGGAAGGAGTTGGTGGTATCCCACCACCTCTCCACTAAAGCAGCGAGCAAGGGCCTGCAGGTGGTAAGCTGGGAGAGCCCCCTGTAGAAGATGCCGAAACCCGCCTCGTCGACTATGTGGCGAACCGCATCTGGCAACTCCGCATACCAGTCTCGGGCGACGACATTCCCATACCCACGGATGGTATGGGAGTCCCCCTGTAATCAGAAACAACAATTGCGAAGCAATATTCAAGATGCAGTTTTGAGAAGCATACAGATATAGTGTGTGTGTGCGCGTTTTCAAATGTAAAGCCGACATTGGGTGTCAGTGTGCTAGCAGTGAACTACGACGTGTGATATGTCAGTGTGTTGAACGGTTCAGTACAGATGTAACATGTGTGCGCGTTTGTAGACACCCCATTTTGACCGGCCTTAAGACTTGGGCGCTTTCTTTTGATTACCCGATGATGACAATTAGAATGTGTTTCTCGCAGAATACTCAGTAAAAGAAATGGAATTTGAACTTTAATCCCAACCTTCACCATTATGGCCCAATTATTTTAAAATATTGAATATTTCATTAATTTAGTATTTTTGTAATTTTTCATAATTTTATGTGTTTGTTCATATTTTTGGTTTATTTTATATAAAAGAAAATAATAAAACAAATTATATTATGTGTTTAAAATTGTTATAATATATGTTTAGTATTTTCTATAAAATTATATTACTATATTATATATTATGTATTTTGGTATAAATTATATATTTTAGATATTTTAGATATTATATTATATTATATATATATATATATTATAAAAAAAATATAATAATAAAAACAAAAGTTGATGTCGGCACCGCCGACCTCAACTAAATGCATATATATATATATTATATTTATATTATTATATTATTATTATATTATAATTTGCCTATATAAGGCAATCAGAGGCTCAACAAGTAGGAGGAATTCTAGGGTGGTTTTTTTGGAGAGAGCATTCTGTAGGAAAGGAATTCAGAGAGGGAAAAATTATGGGGAAGAAAGGCTAGCAGGAAAAAAAAAAAAAAAAGAGGGGAAGAGAAAAAGTCTGAAAATAAAAAAAAAGAAAGAGGATATTTTTTTTGATATTTTTTATTTCCATTTCATCAATACATCATTCAAAAACCAACCACTAAAGTTATAATTTCAAATTTTGGACTGAGAATTGAGAACACATTCCACAGACTTGAGAGTAGTCAAAAGAAAGTTTGTGACTCAGAAAATTCATCATTTCCCCAAAAGGTGAGTTTTCGTAAATTTTTTTTTATTTAAAAATGTGATATAATTTGTTTAAATACTTTATTTACTTTGTTTTATAACTTTTTTTTATCGCTTTAATGGGATGGCTACACCACCCACATATCTGTTGTAATTTAAATATTGTATATAAATTGTTGTAATTTATTACTTTAAATAATTTATCCCGGCGGTGAATAGTACCCCAGCGGTGAATAGTAACCCCGACAATGAATAGTACCTCCGACGGTGAATAGTACCTCCGGCTATTTAATTTTGCTCGCTTTCTATAGCTTAATTCCAACACTATTATATGCTATTTAGGGGGCTGTTTAATTTATTTCAATGATTTATGTTTTAAATATCAAGTTTGTTTGTACTAACCAATTAATCAATGTCGCATAATCATCTCTGCAACCTCCCTCCATTCTTTGCTTATTTCGATTAAAAAGTTATGAAAAATTAAGATTGTGATTCAAGTATAAGAAAGGAACTCTTCCATGCTTAATGGTTTAATCTCTTAGGAGGTTCATTACCAAAGGTATAAAACGCTCTATGCTTAATAGTTTAATCTCTTTGGAGATTCATTACCAACGGCATAAAACGTTTTATGCTTAAGAGATTCACTACCAAAAGTATACAACGTTCTATGCTTACTGATTTAATCTCTTAGGGGATTTACCACCAAAAACATAAAACGTTCTATACTTAACGGTTTAAATTCTTTGGAGGTTCACTACCCCAAATGTATACATGTTTTTATACTAAAGCACAATCTTTCAATTTTCATTTCTTTTTATTCATCAGTGTATTGACTTTTAAGGGACTAATTGACCCTTGGAAATCACCAAGGAAAGTGTCATTATCACTTATTATCAAGTTTGGATTTTAAGTCATTATCACTCAAGTTTGGGTTTTTCTAAGTCATTATTACTTTTTTGAGTTTGACTAGTCCTTGTTGCACATCTTGAGTTTGACTTAAAATCCCTAACTTGTAAATAAGTTTGACTCTTCCTTTGTAATTTCCCCCGAAGAATTTATCACCTGCTTGTTTACTGTTAAGGGAGTAATTGACCCTTGGAAATCACCAAGGAAAGTGTTATTATCACTTATCATGAAGTTTGGATTTCAAGTCATTATCACTCAAGTTTGGGTTTTTCTAAGTCATTATTACTCTTTTGAGTTTGACTAGTCTTTGTTGCACATCTTGAGTTTGACTTGAAATCCCTAACTTGTAAATAAGTTTGACTTTTCCTTTGTGATTTCCTCTGAAGAAAATAAGGTTTATTTGGGTTAAGTCGACACTGATTTTCCTTTATTGCATTTCAGACTTAATGGATGTAAATATCACTTTTGCACAAATAGGAAAAAAGATAAAGAAATGGACAGGTAATAAAAAAGGCTAATAAAATTGGTTAAAATTGGATTACAACCAACATAAAGAACCAATATGATTAATTGAATTCGGTCGGACGTTATACCGAATTTATTGTGTCAAGGCTTGCCTTACATTCATTATTGTAATAAATTAGACAGCCCCTTTCATTTAATATTCATTCGGTTTTGTAATAATTATTTATTCGGACACTTGGACATTCGGACCCTCCTGCGTGAGGGCGCATTAGTTCATTCGGACCCTCCTGCGCGAGGGCAAACAAATTTGTAATAATGTGTATGTCTTCCAACCCCACGTCTTTCTCCCTTTTATTTACCAGCTTATGATGGTTAGATTAGCGATATCATGTTTTATTTAGCATACTCATGTTTGCATCCACTTGTATTGCATGCACCAAGGCTCGGTTCATCATCCAATTCGCATTGTCGTTTCAATACTTCTCTGAATACATGCTTAGACCGCATGCGATCAAGTCATTTCATATGCCATATTAGTAGCCGAGTCTAGTAATTGCATATCACATGTGTTGTATAGTTAGGAATCATGCATATTTTCTAACTTTGTTTTGTAGCTTGTTCGCGGGACGTCGGTAAATATGTGAGTTGTTAAGCTTTAGCATCCCGCTTGTACATAATTTTCTTATTATGTTTAGCATCCTACCATGAGGCTAATTGCTTAAATGATAAAATGTTTGAATGCCTGTGGATGAAGGCTTGTTGCTTAAATTGGAATGATTCAACGAATGTACGTTTTAAGATTCACAAACCTAAGCCCACCTAAGGGTGGCAAATTCAAACCCTTTTCAAGAAACAAACATGAAATTGAATTGTTCCAATTTGAGCAAACTAGTCTATACCTTGTATGCTTCACATACTAACTTTTAGGATTTATTAAATAATCAGAATAAGAACATATATTGTACATAAGAATCACATCATAATTAGTAGAGACCGATCTTTGATCGGGTGAGTGGGGTGCTCATTATTGACCTTCCCCTCTCATACCTATCCAAGACACTTTGGTAACGACAGACTAATGGCCTTTGGCACGAGTCACGGGTTTCCTAAATTTCCCATAAATATTTAGGTGGCGACTCTGAAATCTGGCAAAGCAGTCCATTTTTGGCATTTGATTCAAACATCGATTTTCCAAAAATAATTGCCAGATTTGGACTCTTTTTGTGTTTCCACTGTTTCACATTGCACTTGTGAAATCAGATTCAGAACCAACACACAAGTAGAGTTTGAACTGTAAGGGCTATTTCATTCTTCCGAAAGGGAGCGCGAAAAGCTGAGCTACAGCGTTTTTTTTTAGATTCAAACAGATACCGGGTGCCGGTGTGTCCACAGTGAAGTACAGTATGTGTTGTGTCAATGTGTTTGAGCAATTCAGGGCTAGCGCAGTGTGTGTGCGCGTGTAAGTTTCAAGCAGTTATTGATTGCAAGTGTATTCACAACAACTACAAAGTACAAGCAGGCATCACAGTGCATTCGAACTAAGCAGTTAAAGAACAGGATCAACTATAGCAGTTTAAGTGTTCTACATTGCGGAAAATTGAAACCGGGAGAAGAATGTACCTCAGAGGCGCCGTATGACAAGTGTGACTCTGGCTCACGGAGTAGTAGCTCGGGTGCCACACCCCTCTCGAAGCTCCGGAACTGGTGTAGCCCATCGGGGAGCATCACGTGAACCGCCAGTCTGTAAGTCTCAGGATCGAATGGCCGGATGCGAAGTGGCAAGGGCTCGGCCTCGGGATCCATCTCGAGCTCTGGAGGAGCCCCACCCTTTGGAAGATCATCCGCCATCTCGAAGAGAATGTGAAAATGGCCGAAAGGAGGAAAAATGGGAGAGAATATGAAGAGTCAACAAAAAGTCAACCCCGAGAGGGCCGGAAATGGCCGGAAAAGCCGAGGTGCGGAAAAGGCACAGATGTCGAGGAAAACTCGAGGGAAACAAGCCCTGAGTGGTGGAAATAAAAAACGGGACACCGAAACGAAGTTTCGTTCGGTTGAAAATGTCCGAAACGCGAAAGAGATCGCGAATCGAACGACGAAACGGGAGCTAGAACGCAATAAAATGAGAGAATCAAAGGCGGAAAATGCCCTAGAGGAGAAGGGGAAAGATTTTTGAGCAAAAAGAAGTGAAGAAAATAGGGCTAGAAGCCCTATTTTAAAAAACCTGTGGCCAATTGACAAAACTTGTGAGACCCCTAACTTTTGTAAACCTTATTAGGTCCCAAAATTTTGAGTTACTATAACAAAGCCCTTAATTCGTTGATTGCTCGCAAATTAAACCCTAGAGCCGAAAACGTATCACGGATGAACCCATACAAACCCAAATCGACCCTGGAAGCTTAGAATCATAACACTCTAATATTAATTATTTAACTCTCAAATTTTAGATTAATTGCTTTAAACCCTAACTTCCGATTTTTACAGTCTTCATTCAGTTATTTACATTTAAATTCAAAACAAGATAATACAAACCGAATTATTTTCCTAAACACTAATTTGAAATAGATATTTTAATTGAGCCCAAGCCCTCACATTTTTATTAAATCACAAATTGACCTCAAACAAGTACCATTATATATTTATATATATACACTTGTACCCTAAAATATTTTTTTAACATTGTGTTTTACAATTTCCAAGATTTGTACACATAATAAATAGAGAAATCTCCCCAAATCTCGAGGACATGACTAGCCATCATCAATATACTTTAGTACAAACAAATCCCTTGAATCTTGGAGCAATAATGACTTTAGTACTAATAAAGATTTGCTATGAGTATTTAAATTAGCCATAAACCTAACTAGATCATAAGTAAATACATAAATAAGGTTCCAATACATGAGTTTAATTCCAAGCTCTCATTTCTTTTATTAAGAATTACCCCAAAAATAGTACATGTACCCTAATACTATTAGTACCATCAATCAATTGAAATATATATATATATGCATACATTGAGAATTGTGCCCCTAATACCTAAAATCATTAAAATAATAGCCCCATCACCCTTCCCTAAACCTAGCCTTCCTAGAAGAAAGTGAGAAATCAATTTCCAAGAAACATCATCATGAACTTCTAGAAAAAAAAAAAACACCACCTAATACCCTAGACCTAGGATGCTAATTC
The DNA here is from genome assembly GCA_025200525.1 of Camellia lanceoleosa. NCBI lineage: Eukaryota > Viridiplantae > Streptophyta > Magnoliopsida > Ericales > Theaceae > Camellia > Camellia lanceoleosa. The sequence goes on along the minus strand of CM045772.1, from coordinate 88,923,661 downwards.
CTAAACTAGTTCTATTTTAACTAAATCTTGCCAAATCCTTGAGTAAGCCTCCCAAATCATCCCAATTTCCTTTAACACTTCAAACAAATTCTAAACTTTCCATCCATTTTCAACTAATGGGCATTTAGGACATTTTGCATCAAAACTTGTCTATAAATACCAACATCCCCTAGCTTGGCAAGCACAAACACCACACCCACACACACTTTGGCTAAAGAGAGGGAGGAGAGCAAGAGAGAGAAGTCTAGAGAAGAAGATGGAGAAAGAAGAGAGCCTTCTTGTGCAAAGCTTAGTAGGTAAGCCACAACATAACCTTCTCTTTCATTTTCCTTTTTCAAATACATCTTTCTAAGGGTTCTAAATAATGTTTTCAGATCTGTTATTTATGAGTTACTTGTGTTAAAAATGCTAAAATTTGAGTATTGATTCCATCTCTCTTGTATTTTCCCCATTTTGGCACAAACCATCTTCTTTTTGTACAAATCTCTCAACTTTTCAAGGACACTCTTTCAAACCAATTTTCTGAGTTAAACATGTGATAGTTATCATATTTTCTTCACAAAAGGAATGAAACTTTCCCATGGTGGAACCCCCTTTTTATAATTTTTCTTGTTTTGGGCATTCTACCTTAAAACCTGTTTTTGCAGTCAACTTCCAAAAATTCCAGAAACATGTACAAAAATATTCTGAACCTATATTTTATGTCAAAACCTTCCTTAATGAGTTAGCTTTCAACTAAAATTGGTTTCATCGAAAAACATTAAGCAGTTTGCAAGAAAATCAAATTTTTGTAACGGTCGACAGATCTGGACAGATTCTGGACAGCGCTGGAATGTTTTCTAAATAACTTAAAATCTGGAAAAGCAATCCCATTTCCGAAAAATGTTCTAGAAACTAGATCAAATTCTCTACAAATCATAGGAAGGCCAAGTCCGGTGGAAGATCTAAAATAGGCCTTTCATTTTAATCTTTATGTGATATTAAATCTAGAAAATTTGTTATGCATGAATGTTTTATGCCCTGGTATTCATGAAAATGTTTATTAGCTTATGATCATATCTTGGCATGATATTGTATGTGTTATGTTATGTTCTTCATCTTCTTCACCTTATTGATGCATGCTTATGTGGATATTATTATCTTATAAGTTGGACTAACCTTGTCTTAAAACATTTAGCTCAACGGGAAACCTAATTGGAAGGGTATTGGGTTTTCGAGCACTTGAGTAATGAAAAGATGAGAATATGTGATATATAGATTTTTGGGATGCGTTCCCTATTTGAAAGTTAAAGTCTTGCGCAAGCAGTTGTCGCGTAAACCCTGGAATGGAACGGACGTATTCGGACTCTTTGCGAGGGATTGATTGGTGAGATAAGGTTGGGTCCGGATGGGACATTCAGGATGATAAAACTTTTTCTGGAAGGATGAGGTTGGATTCAGGAGATAAAACTTTTTTTCTTTTCGCTATCCCTTTTGAGGCCCTGCGGTTGGCGCTACGCGGTATATAACCGTTGGTAGGCATCCGAGGTTAGTTCTGCAACAAAGCAGCAAAAGGGGGAGTTCCAAATAGTCCGGTGTCCAATTCTTGCAATTGGGAGGATGAAATCTCTTTGGGGGATTTCTAGAATACTAACCACTAACATTATAACCTTGTTATCTATTTGAATGACATGCTCATTTTCTCTTCTATTACTATTCTTGGCTTGGATATCGTGCTCCACTACTTGTTTGCCATAAATGTGATGGTGTATTGGATTGGGAAAAAGGAACGGGGTGTGTGTGTGTTTACTGGGCATTCAAAGCTCACGGCGTGTCATGCCAGGTGCCGAAGAGGAGCTATTAGCTGGAGACGACAAACCTGAAACCTTTGAAGACTTTTGGCTATCTTAGGAAAGTTAGAAATCCCTTTTGATATTTTGTAAGACTCATACGAAGATTTAAGTTTTCTCTTGGGATGTAATGTAATGGATCAAGCTTTTGAAATTAATGATATTCGAGGTTGTTATGTACTGATGTTCTATATATTTATATGTATGAACCTTATCGTTGCTTATGAGACCTTGTGTCAATACCTTTTAAGATCTGTCAAAAGGGTAGTGCCCTGCCTAAGAAAGTCGGACTTAGAAGGGAGGCTAATTTCACTCCTCCGGCGATCTGGGATCTTACTTGGTTATTGACCATAGGACTCATTAGTGACTCTCCCTTGACTGCAAGCAATAGTGTAGATTCGGCGCCACAAACCGCCTGACACAGAATTCTTGCTTGGCCACATTCTTTTGCTACGACAATATATTGTGCCGATGGAATTGTATGAGGGCCGATGGAGGGCCGGTGATGCATTTTGATGGCCGGTGGTTATCCGGTGGTGTCCTACAGTGGTTTTTGAGCCTTCTACATCCTTGTTTGGGTTATATGTGTGATTCAGGGCCTTCATTGCTCAAAACAGTGTAAGATAGTGCACTTCCGAAGCTCGATCGACCTCTATTTTGACCTCGGACCGTGTCTTCTGTGCGTGGCACTCGAATTCATGCATGGTGTATCCTTTTCATATCCTTTTGGCTTTTACAAAACTCGAAAGTTGCCCCCATATGCATTTGGCATGCATTCAATTACGCCGTTTAGCGCATTGCACTGTCTTGCGCATCGCATTTCATTCGCGTTGTCCAACACATCACGCCGTTTTGCGCGTCTTATTGCATTTGGAATACACTCATTGTTCGCGCTATTTTGCGCACCTCACATGCATTGCCATGGTCTGGCGAGACCTTAAACACCCACGGTCCGGCGGGACCAAAAACACGCACGGTCTGGCGAGACCTTAAATTCGCTCAGTTACATTGTTTTGCATTTCAAAGGACGTGCGTTGTCACACACTTGCATCAGCGTGCGCTGTCATACATCTCTAAAAACCGCGCTTAGTCGCGCATTTCAAGTTCACTCGCATTAACATGCATTGCCCCAAAATGTGTCCGGCGAGACCGAAAACACGCCACGGTCCGGCGGACCAAAACAAGTGCGGTCTGGCGAGACCATAAACCCGCTCCGTCGCATTGTCACGCGTCTCAAAAGCCGCGCGTTGTCACGCATCTCGAGATCATACATCTTCATGCATTCTCAGTTCATTTGCATTGTCATGCATCTAAAGCCGCGTGTCGCCGCGCCTCAAATTTTCATGCATTGTCATGCATTTCAAGTAAACTTGCGTTGTCACGCACTTCAACATCATGCATCATTTGCATTAAAAAAAAACAACAAAACAAAAACATGCATTGTCACGCATACATTTTGTATCCCGGTCTAGGAGACCTTAAATCCTCTAAAGGTGCAATTCCTTTGGTGTTTGTCGTGCCCGAACGACTTTCGGTGGTCTAGTAAAGCCACCTGCCTGTGTTTGCAGTGAGTTCCTAGAAGACCAACTGGGACGGTAGAAACTAGAGTTCGAACGGCTTATGCCTAGAACGCAAAGGTTCGGGAGTTCCGAGACTAAAGTCTGGTTTAAATACCCAGGGGTGTATCCTCGGCTTGAAATCTGTATGGAAGCCCCATAGGTTGAGGCGACATGTCTGCGCCTCAGTTCTGGATACTGAACCAACCTAGTATATCGCCTATGATAAGATAGGAAAGTCGCAATCATAGTCAGCATCATAGTGCATTGTCATGCATCCATTGTAAGTAGTGCACTGTCATGCATACATGGTAAATATTGCATTGTCATGCATTGTAGAAAATAAACATGCATTGTCATGCATTTCCATTGTAGCTTGCATGCATCCATTGCATTTTCCCCAGCATATCGCATCATACCGCATTGTCATGCATTTTTGTAAATATCCATTCCATTGCATATTTATAGATATTGCATTGTAGTTTGCATGCATTCATTGTATCACCTTCCATCTATGGCTTGCGCCTTTCCATGTTGAGCTTGGTCTGGTATGTGCCCATACTTTTCTCGTCGAAGTATAGTTCAGTGGACCGTTCTAAGTTAGCCGCGGCTTGTTTGTGTACATGCCTTTCCTGGGCAAGATTTGGTTTGGCCCGCGTGCCATATCCATAGTATCCATTTCCATTGCATATTTTTAGATATTGCATTGTAGTTTGCATGCATTCATTGCATCACCTTCCATCTATGGCTTGCGCCTTTCCATGTTGAGCTTGGTCTGGTATGTGCCCATACTTTTCCCGTCGAAACATAGTTCAGTGAACCGTTCTATGTTAGCCGCGGCTTGTTTGTGTACATGCCTTTCCTAGGCAAGATTTGGTTTGGCCCGTGTGCCATATCCATAGTATCCATTTCCATTGCATATTTGTAGATATTGCATTGTAGATTGCATGCATTCACTGCATCACCTCCTCCGCCTATGGCTTGTGTCTTTCCATGTTGAGCTTGGTCTGGTATGTGCCCATACTTCTCGTGTCAAAGCATAGTTCAGTAGACCGTTCTATGTTAGACGTGGCTCGTATGCGTACATGCCTTGCCTAGGCAAGATTTGGTTTGGCCCGTGTGCCATATCCATTGCCATTTTCCCAGCATATCCATCGCATATATTACATTGTAGTGTAATTTTTGCATCCGGCATTAGGATCATCATTCTTTCTCCAGCAGGTCGTTACCCCACTTATGTCATTCCACCCAATACTCGTTCTTGTGTCCGTCTACATTACTTATAGTTCAGTAGACCGTTCTATGGTAGACGGACTTGTCACCTCCAACCATCTATTTGACATATGTGTGGTTTCGAACCGCTCATGATTGGATCATGATTCAATTGCTTTGCATGTAGTTCGCATTGTTTCAATTGCATTGCATTTTCATTTGCATTATTTATACATTGTTTTGTATATATTGCATATTATTTTGCATTCATTCTTGCATTGTCATGCATGTTGCTAACAATATCGTACCTATTAAGTTGTTTTCTTTACAGGCACGATATTGTATGTACGGTTCATTTGCGACTGGTGGAACCATTCGAACCGGACAGGTATTGTATCCTCCGCGTGAGACGTCTCGAGAATTGCATAATTCTCTTACATCCTTTCTGCATTGTAGTGTAGTTTGGTGTATGCTAGCTTAAAACTGTTGCATGTGTGCTTCGTTACAGGTTTTCTTTGCATGATCATAAGTTATGCTCGGCTTCGTGCATTGTCTTGCATGTTTGTCTAAGTCTTCGGCCTTGTCAAAAATGGGTCGTCTCTGGGCTTTGACATTTACTCCCGTCATTGTTATGACTTTCGAAGTTCACAAAGAGGGCAATCAGAGACACCCCATTTTTGACCGTCCTCAAGACTTGGACGTCACCGTTTGAACACCCGGTGATCATCCATGTTTGTGTTCGTTTGGAGTTCCCGGAGCTCTCGACTACGCGCCTTGCCTCAGGATCTCCGAACTTGACTGTTTAGTGTCTGGTTTTGCACCAAACACTTGTGTTTTGCCTTGGAGGGGCATGGAATGCCTTGTGAGGCATCCCTACACATCACCGGCCATGGCCAGAGGCCACCGGCTGGTGTTTTGTTGCCGTCGGCAATGTATATTACCGGTCGGCATTCTTTGTTGCCGGTCGGCAGTCCATTTTGTCAGAATGGCAATTTTGAGCAGCCGACTACTGTTCATCTGCTTTTGCAGATATTTTAATACTGACAGAGCATTTGATCCTCCATACATGTGTATGGAGGGATGGCCTTCTTGTTAGCTTCCTTAGTAAGCTTTACAAGATTGGCTTCTCTATAAGAGGAGCCCTTCTCTCTTGGCTTTAGGGTGAGACAAAAAAGGTTAGAAAAGTTGTGAGAGAAGCTCTGGTTCTAGGTTTAGGGTTTTGTATCTATCCTATATCTATATCTCTCATTCTCTTGTATTGTGTGTGTTTAGGCTTACTATTGCACATAAACACATAGTGTTACACCTTTTCTTGGTTCTTGAAGGGCCAGAGGTTTGTTCTTGAAGCTTTGGAGCTGTTTTGAGCTCAAGGAAGGGGCTGGGTCCACCATTTGTGAAGAGGTTCTTTAAGGGTAACAATCTTACCCCTTTTTACCCCATTCTTGCATTCTATTTTTGCCTATCTTAGAACTGTTTTTGAGCTTAGTGTATAATATAAAAAAGTTTTGTTTTTAGGCCCTGTAAATAGTTTGTTTAGAGTGTTTTGTGGTTTGGAGGTGTTTGACCCCTCTTAAGCCTTGAGGGGCTTCATTTTGTGCTATTTTGAGTGAGCTCCGGGACTTTAGTGTTTGGGCCTCCTCACCACTGAAATCTTAAGGGATTTTAGTGGTAACGATGGTGCCTTGAAGTCCCAAGAAGGAGAGGGCCACCCTCTCTCCTTATTGTCCTTGAAAAGGGCCATTTTTGCCTCTTTAATGAGCACCTAGCTAAGCCTCATGTTGACCATGCATTGGCTGTTATTTATGCTTATTTTGCCATGAAATAGCATTGTTGTATGTTGGTTTTGGTACACCATGCTTGCTTAGCATACATGCCATGTAATGCCTTGTTGTTGCTTTAACATGCCTTAGGTTGTAAGCCCTTGCTTTAGCATGTTTTAGGCTTAGCTTTGTGAAGCTTTAATGCATGTTTTTGTATGCTTTATCTTTGTTTTAAGTTGCTTTAGTCATACTTGCCATGTATTGCATAGCCTCTTTGCATTGTTAGCTTGTAGGCTTTGAAAATGAGAAGTGTTGAGCATGCGTTGCTTGAGTTATCTTAGTAGCTTGGCATCATTCATAACATAATCTCAGTCCCTAAGACATGCTTGTATGCTTGCCTTGGATGTCTCTTTGCTGCTTTGAAAGGTTGTGCCTTATGCTCCATGTTTGGTCATTGTGCGTGCTTTTGAATTCAAGTCATTTAGATGCCATCTAAGTGGTCTTTTGGGCTTTCTTTATGTGCTAAAACTCTGTCTTGGTCATTAAATTCATGCCATGTTTGGTCTTGATAAGTGTAGTCCAATGCCTCTTTAGTGAGCCTTAGGTTTTGGACCTTAATTGCATGATATGCTTGCTTTGTTTAATTGGTTTGACACCATTTTAGCATGATTTTTAGAGCCTAGTATGCATGCCATAAGTCCATGTTTCCCCCTTTTGAGTGTGCTTGAAAGTTGCTTCATTATGCTTAAGTCTTGAACCATGTATCCATGCATGCTTGTATGTACATTTGCCTTCATGAAATTAGCATTATGGCCACTGTTTTGGGCCTAATTAGAGCTGCCTAAATCATGTTTAAGTCCATCATATGCTTCCTCGCATGCTTACCTTGCATGTTTGTTTGCATGTTTGCATGTATACCTTGTATACCCATGTTGCATCCTTAGCTTGTATGCTTAGGTTGCATTGAATCTAGCATGCATGTCTTGTTCCTTGATCTAGTGATAGGAATTAGGCTTTGGTTTGTTGGTTTGCATCGCATTTGACATCAACATGCACAACTTGGTCACTTGGGCCATCACGCATAGAAATGCGCGATTGATGGTCCGAGAACCAAGGACCATGTCCCTTTGAGTCATACACATGATAAGGGACATGATTGGTGCATATATGGCTTGAATTGCATTGCCATGCAAAGCTCTGTCCTCTACTGCTGTCAAACAGGTTCTGCAGGAACTTCTTGCCGATCGACTGCATAGAGTGCCGACCGGCAATAAATCGGTGGTCGATGGATTCATTGTGTGCCGATGGACACTAAATCACAGCCGGTGATGATTCCCTCCAGCCGGTGGCACTCCTCAACATCCAGTAAGCATATCCTGAGACTTTGGCAGTCTCCAGAGGAGTATAGCAGGGAAAACAGAGGCAGCTTGCGCATGGTAGTGTACTTCCGAGCAGGACCGAGTATGCATTGCATCAGGCTCTCCTCCCGAGGCGGTTTACTATTTTCCCTAGATTAGTTAATTTGCTTAGCTAATTAGATGGACTGTAATATTTAATTAGCTTATAGGTTAATTATCTGTAATATTTATTTGGTCCGTTCGGGCGAGGGCGAATTTGTAATAAATGTGGGTGCGTGTGTGCATGTCTTCCAACCCCTACTTCTTTCTTCCCTTTTATTTACCCACTTATGATGGTAGATTAGGGCATGTTTAAATTAGCATACCTTATGCTGCATGCGTGCATCCATACATTTGTCTTGCATGCACCGGGCTCGGCGCATCATCCTAATTGCATTTGTACTTCAATTCCAAATTGAATACGTGCATCAATTGATCGCATTTCACATGCCATGTTTAGGTTAGCCGAGCCTACCCTAATTGCATCCTGTATGTGTTGCATTAGTCAATTTGACATGAACTAGGACCATGCATGTTTGCTAACTAGTTTATTGTTTTGACACGGAGTACGATGTAAGTATTTTGATGCTTTAGCATATCGCATGCGTGTGAGTGTTAACATGACAGCATGCTTACCACGTGGCTAATTGCTTATGTGAGATAAACTGTTTGATTGCCTATGGGTGAAGGTTGGATTGTCTGAGTTGGAAAAACTTGTTGAAATCCGTATTTTAGCCTACTTGCGAGTAGCAAATTCCAAAGTGTTTTTCAAGACAAACGGATATGCAATGCTTATTTCCAAATTAGGCAATCTAGTCTATACTTGTTTGCTGTGCGCATAATGTAGTAATTCTAGGCTAATAACCGGAATAAGAACACATAACGTTTTCAAAATCGGATATCACGGTTAGTAGAGGCCGGTCTTCGGACCGAGCGAGAGGGGGTGCTCATAGCTGACCTTCCTCAATCGTACCCAAGCTCCCGAGTCGAGGCAACTTTGGTGATGACGGACACGTGGCCTTTGGCACCGAGTCAGGGTTTCCTAAATTTCCCCATTAAAAAATATTTAGGTGGCGACTCTGTATCTGGAAAAGCAGTCCATGTTTGACACTTTTTTTCAAAAATGTATTTTTCTTAAAACAATTTGCCGGATTTGGACTCTTTGGTTCGGATTTAGAACCGTGACACAAAATCGAGTCCGAACTGTAGCGTGTAGCGCGGGGTCCCCCGCGGGCGTGTTACACCATGCTGTAGCTCATTTTGGTCAGATTAAGCCAGGGACAATGCTAAGCAATGTCGGCAGCAGACCTGTTGCACATCCAGTGGCACCACTATCCTTCATTCAGAAAATCAACTAGCTATTGGTTGAAATAGTATGCTCAAGCTGAGTATGCAGGGCAAGAGTCCACTACCTTTAGTTTGTTCGTAAGCCATATCTGGGGAGGGATGAAAGAAAAAACAGATTAAAGAAAAGAGATGTGTATGTTGAGAGAAAAGGGCTTTGAGAGAAAAACAGAGCATGAGTGCCGAGAAATGTAAGAAACACGTATTAGAAAGGGTGGGAAACATTACCTGAAGAAGTAGTGGACTTCCCGCGAATTTGCTTATCTCTCACCGATGAAAGGCGTCTAAGCCCATCATAGTCTCGGCCAACGGCAAACCAATGCAACTCTTGCCCTCTTTCAAACCTTGGGCTACTTCGACTAATCGAATGCTAGACCTGCCGAAATTAGGGGCAAGGAGGAAACGTGCTAGCATGCACAAACAAATGGCATGTTGTCGAAAACCCCGCCGAAGAAGGTTGCCTTGGTCACCGGCGTCAAAAAATTAATGGATCAAACTAGGAATGTCCAGCTCTCCGTTGTGAACCAAGGAACATGCCTCGTGTAGAGTAAGCTCGCACATCCGTCCCAAAGCTTGGATGTGACCAAAACAGGGCTGACGCAACATTTTCTCATCGCTCCGGGACTCCATCAGCACTTGAAATTCTTTGATTGTCGGGCATAGCTCTTGTCCCTCGAAGCTAAAGACGTGTGTAATTAGGTTCCAACATCTAGCCACGACATGTAGGAACGGAAAAGAAAGCGGAGAATGACTCAGCGGGAAAAGTACGTTTATGCCGAAACCCCAAAAATTTAGCTTTTCCAAGCCATCTAAATTTGCAATCCAATTCGAGAGTTTTTCGGCAAAGAATGTCTCCATTTTGTGAAGAATTTGTAGTTGAAATGAAGAAATCATGAAGCATAACCTTTTGTAGAAGATAAGGTAGTGAGTGGAAGCAGGTGGCAACAATCTGGAAATTCCTCACATTGATGGCCGACCAGCCACCACTGGTGGCCACCAGTCTTTATTTATGGCCGACAATCCTTTTGACAAGCTTGTCGTCCACCTGTATGCTGAGAATGCTGAAAGCATGTGTTTTGTCTTGCTCTTTATGCATTTTAAGGTCTTATTTTGAGTCCTTTTAGTTTTAGCAAGTTTGTAAAGTTGTATTTGAGTTGTTTTGTTTTGTTGTGTGTCAAGTTGTTTTGTTTTTTTTATCGATTTGTTGCTATTTTGATTATTGAGTTGTATTACTTTGTTAAGTGTTGGTTGGTTCGTTATCTGATTAAAAACATCATGCCAATACAAGTGTTCAGTTTTCATTATCAAAATCAATCTCGTTTTCATGCAATGCGGTACTCATAATGCAAAATACGACACTTTTTCAAATGAAAACCAGTTTTCATTCCGATCATGGTTGTTTTTTACAAAAGTGCAGTACAAGTTTTTAAAGTGAATAAAACCTATTTGAAATTGTACAATGTGCTAACACTAAGCAAAAATACAAAAAATCAACGCCAGCTATGGACTCGCCTTTTTCCACGCCCCGCATTTCAGAAAGGGTTTGAAAAGAAGGCCTCACAGTTTAGACTCCCACGGTTCTGAATCTAATCTCACAAAGTGCAATGTGAAACTGATAATTACCAAAGAGTCCAAATCTGGCAAACCTTTTTGGAAAATCGATTTTAAATCAAATAATGCCAAAATTGGACTGCTTTGCTAGATACAGAGTCGCCACCTAAATATTTTATTTTTGGAAAAATTTAGGAAACCCTGGCTCGTGCCAAAGGCCACGTATCCGTCATCACCAAAGTTGCCTCGGCTCGGGAACTTGGATATGAGAGGGGAAGGTCCTAAAATGAGCCCTCTCGCTCGTTTGATCAAAGATCGGCCTCTACTAATCATGATATGATGTTTTATAAACATTATGTGTTCTTGTTTCGGTTATTTATCTAGCATTACTATGTGATATGCACTAGCAAATATAGACTGAATCGCATGAATTAGAACATTTCAAGTCATGTTTGTTTTTGAAAATGGTTTGAATTTGCCACCCTCAAGTGGGCTTAAAGATGCGGATTTGCCACCAAACGTAGTGGGCTTAAAACCACAACAAAGTGGGCTTAAAACACACATTCGTCGAATCATTCCAGTTCAAACAATCAAGCTTTCATCCACAGGCATTCATGCAGTTTAGCAAGTAAGCACATAGCCTCATGGCAAGCATGCTAATCATGGCAATATGGCAATCACACTCATTCAAGTTTGCTAAAGTGTAAAACTCACCGAGTACTCCAAGCTAAAACAAAAGCTAGTTAGAAAGATGGATGATTCTAACTATGTGAGATACCTAATGCAACACATGCAATAATGCAATTAATAGGCTCGGCTACTAATATGACATATGATTCAATTTGAACAACATGCGATTAAACACATATTCAAAGAAGATATTGAAATTGTAATGCAGTTTGAATGATGCGCCGAGCCTCAGCGCATGCAAGACAAATGAATGGATGCAATCATGCAAGTATAAGGTATGCTAATCGAAACATGTCCCTAATCTAACCATCAAAAGTGATTAAGTAAAAGGGAGAAAGACGTGGGGTTGGAAGACATATACAAACGTATACACACTTATTACAACATTACGCCCTCGTAAAAGAGGGTTCGAATGAATAAGCTAACTAGCTATGCTAATTAAACTAACTATTACAAAACGAATTAATTAGCTAAACACCTTAACTAACTAATTACAAAGCAAGTAAATTAATTAATTAGCTACCACTAACTAATAAAGCAATTAAACGGCCTCGAGGGGCGAGGGATGCATGCATGCTCAAATTCTCCTCCCGAAAATGCCACCGCCTTGCCATTGCAGCCTCTGTTTGCACACATTTGACCACTGAAAATTGTGCCAACTACCAGAACACTTCTGATCCCTTACAGGAGCACACAGAGCAACCTTCTTCATTGATGGCCGGTCGGCTGCCAATGGTGGCCGACGGCGACCATTGGTGGCCGGTCGGTTGTTACTGGTGGCCGGTTGGCCACCCCTTTCCTGAACTTCTTTTTTTGCTATAACAGAGAGCATACATAGGCAAAACAGTGTATTCTCAAGGAATGTATGTACTGCTACTTTCCTTATCATCGCACAAGCTCAAAGGAGTGTAACTCTTAGCCCTAAAACCATCAACCAAGCATTTTCCATGCATGATGGCAAAGGAACCAAGCTTGTACAAGCTTAATGAGTGCAAAACAAGACTCAACAAGACCACCACCCTATCATGCATGATCAAGGGTGATGGTGACCAAGGAAAGTGGTACATTTCATCACTTTCGAGTATGAAATGTCCCATTTTTCTTGTGTTCAAATTAACGTCCGATTTGAACACATGCAATGCAACATGAAAGATGCTTATCTTGCCTCTTTTAGTTGCCATGTTTTATTTACTCATTTTAGTTACCGATCTACTCTTTAATCGATTAAGTCCATTGGTGAGTGTCTTATAAAGCGAAAGAAGTGTCAACCAAGGGGTAGTTCAAGGCATGAGGGAAGCTTCATGCCGTTGGTAATGAACCCTCAAAGGAGAATTAAACCATTAAGCATGAGCCTCAACCTCAAGCTTAAACAACCCTAAGGTTGAAACAACCGTCAAAGCGAATGAAAAAGTGAAGCAAAGAGGCAAAGAGGGAGGTTGCAGAGATGTCAAGTGTTGGAATTAGGTATGGAAAAGCATTAAGACATACAACCAAGACACACAAATGATGCTCAAAGCCTAAAAACACTAGGCTAGTGAAGGAAATTGCACCACAACTATACAAAACAAAGCTCAAATGACCCAAACAGCCCAAAACAGAGCTAAAGCAGATCAACATGGAGGCAAAAGCATGCTGGGCTAAAGCTAAGTTAGGCTAGAAAAACATGCTAACATGCAAAGCTAACTAGGCATGCAAGCAAGATACAAGGAGGGGAGGCTAACCCCTCCAATTTTGGACTTCAAAATAAAGTTTTTGCCACTGAAAAACCTCTGAGATTTAGTGGTTGAGAGGCCTAATTTTTTTATTTTTATTTTTTTATAAAAGTGGTGAATAATAACACAAAAGCTTAGCAAACAAATGAGCAAGAAGGGTGGACTACCCCTTAACACAAAATAGCCTCAAACCACCATTTTTAGGTCATAAAAACAGAGGTTTTTTCAGTGAAAAACTAGGCCAAAAATAGTTTGAAAAGATGGTAAAACAAGTTATGCAAAACAAGTTTAAAAGATGAGTCTTATACCTCTTGAAGCACAACACAATTTTAGAAAAAAAAACCAAGCAAAATCACTTTCAAGAACTCCAAGAATACCTCTTAGAATCTCGGCTCAAAGATAACCAACTTTGATTAAGGATGTATAGGTAAAGGAGAAGTGTATCTCTACTTGTATACACAAAAGTTCAAGAGAGAGACAAATCTAGAGAGAGAGAATTGTAGAGAGAGAGGGTCCCAAAATTTCTTAAACCTTGAAAACAATAGAGAAGGCCTTATATATATAGAAATATAAGAGCCTTGGTCGAAAATATCAATTCAGGGACAGCTGGAGGAAAATATCTGCAAAATATCTGAGTTTTGGACACCAGTGGCCAACCAGCCATCACTGGTGGCTGATGGCCACTGTTGATGGCCGAAAAACCTCATCCCTAGCCGATCGGCCACCATTGGTGGCCATCAGCCACAAAAAATCTACTTTTTGGGCCCGACTTCAAATGGAAATATCTCCTTCTTTTGGACTCCTTTGCAGGTCATTATTAAGTCTAAATTGAAGCCCCGAAAGTCTTATTTCCAATGGTGGAAGCCTCATATCAAAATTATAAGTGTGAAACAAGATATGCCTATTTTAGTGAAGACTGCTCAGTTTCGGTCCTAACCAAATTGATGCCCAACTTCAACCAGCCATAGCTCCCTCATCCGGACTCGGCTTTAGGAGATTCTTGAATGTAAAATGAACCCCTAGAAGTCTACTTTCCAATGGTAGTGGCCTTATAGCTAAAATCCAACTGTACAAAAGGATATGCCTAATTTAGCGAGGGCTACTCGACTCTCTCTTAACGGTTCATTCCCATCTTCTTCCCCAACTTGGTTTCTTCCCTCTCCTCCAATTTTCTTCAACTTCAAATCTCTAACCAAGATGTTTTAAAGAGTTTTTTTTTTTTTTTCAAAGAGTTCACCTCTCCTTCATTTATTTCACTTTGTTTGTGCTCGGTTTACCAAAAAGCACAACATTTAACAAAATGCGAGCCTCGGAACATCATAGGAACTTTTTCAAAAATATTTCAAAAGAAAGGGTTGTAAGGTCTAAACTCATTTTGGTCAAAATCGTTTTGGTCCAAAAATGAGTTGTGAGGTTAGGATTTGGAGCTCCTCTTGCCGAAGAAATAAAACCTTTGCGCAACATAGCCTTAACCATCAAATGATCAATCAATGGTGCCCAAGTCTTAAGGGCAGTCAAAATGGGGTGTCTACACCAGCCATCTCAGGTTAAAAAGGCCCTCTTCGTCCTCTTCCTGGGTGGGGACTCTGTCTCCATCTGCACCGCTGTCTAAACCAGATGTCGAACTGGAACCGGAATCATCGTCGCTCTCTACCTTAGAACCTGGCTCAGCATCACCTTCACTCTCAGATCTAGAGTCACTGTCGTCTCCACTCTTAGAGGACTTAAACTGTGGACTCACTGCCTCTTCGGAGCCACTCGTCTTTTCGTCGTCATTGCTCAGAATGGGCTCTGAAGGACCACTCTCATCTCGGGTGCCCCTAGCTCTGCCTCGGCTGCGTGCTGGAGCCCATCTCCCTCTCCCTCTTACTGTTGGAGGAGGTACTACAGGTCCTAGTGCTGCTCCCACTGGTGCACCTAGTATAGCTGGGATCTATAAAGGACAATTGTCAATATATCAGTTTTAGTGTATGTATTAGATATAAGCATGGTATACAGCATGAGTGTAGGCAGAAGTCAAATACAATGTGTGAGTACAGTGTATGAATGCAGTATTTGAGTGCAATATATCAGATGCAGTGTATCAGATCACTGCAATGTGGAACAGATTACAGTTGAAATGCTAGTGTATTAGCAGAAAAATTGATAGCATGAAGCGTAAACTGAAGAAAGTTACCTGAATACCGTAGAGACTGAGCAGGTTCATACTCCTTTGCACTATCCCCATCAAGGAAGCCGCCAGCTCGAGAGTGTCCCTGATGTACTCTTTAGATGCCTGCAAGTGCGTTGAGGTGATCAGTGTGCTATAAACATAACTAAAATGAAATATGGCATGCAAAATGTAAATTGTGGTACATACTGGAATCGGGCCTCAAACCCCGGCAAGCTCGTGCCCGACCGGTGCAGGCTCAATAGGGATCTGGTAAGCCTCCCTGGTATGCTGCCAACATGTAAGTGTAGTGGAAAGCTCTGGCCAACTAGTCATCTGCCTCGCCTGAGAAGCCCCTCTTCCATGGGCCCTGGTCACCCTAGTCGCTCTAGGCGCCGCCTTCGTAGCAGGAGCTCTCGTTCCCTTACCCCTACGAACACCGGTTAGAGGTGGCATAAGGTATGTTTGAATAAAGATTGTATAATCGCCCTCGACTCGGAAGTATTCTGCCTCCAAGCCCACCATGAATTGAATGACCTCTTCAACAGATAGGTTGTCTCCTGACCTCATGGACTCTGGCGGTGCCATCAGTATGATCAGAGTAGGCAAGCCCATGGTCTGACGCATGACTCGCTCGCCTAGGAACCAGGCTCGGCAAACTGGGCCTTCGAGTAGAATGTGATAGCGAGAAATGCCCCTAGGCCACCTTATATTGACTCTGAATCCCTGTCGGTATCATGGCCTATGGCTGCCACGTGATATGCAAGTAAAAGGTGAATAGATTACTAGCCGTTGTTGGTTGCTAATATGTGAATCAGAACAGTTGTAAGACAAAATGAGTGTGTTTTGGGTTACCTCATGAGCAGTTATCGTGTCAAAGTAGTGCCTGAAGAATGAGAAGGGCTCGCGGGTCCTACAGTGGAGCCGACCGTCATATCTTCGTGAATAGGAGACTGTCAATGGAAGCTCCACTACAGGCTTTGGGGCCAGAGTCAGAAAATAAGCATACATCCATAGCTGCAAGGAAACTGCAGTGATATGTGATCAACAATGATTTTGAATAGATGCATAAAATGCAAAGAAGAAAGCACGAATTTCAATAGATGCAGAAAATACAAAGTAGAAAGCATGAATTTGAACAGATATAGAAAGTGCAAAGCAAAAAACATACAGCATAAACATATGCAGAAAGTGCAAAGCAGAAAGCACATGTGTTGAACAGATACAAAGCATGACATGCTGAACAGAAAGTGTAAAGTGCAAAGAGGGACTGAGATGTGTACCTCCCAAGCTCGCCAGTAGCCTCCGATCAAGTCTCCCCTCAGGCGGGAGGTCGAGCTCATATAGCTGTATAGAGTGGCGAGGCCAGCTCTGTCCCAATCATAGGAACTCACTCGGGGAAGGGTCACCAATGCATTTAGTAGGTATAATCCTATGGTGTTTGCCTTGTTCGCAAACATGGTGGTACTGAGGAGGAACATCAGAAAACCCTGAGCGTACTGCCCTGTCTCCTCAATTGTCTCTGGCTCGGTCCTTAGGAACTGCTTCGCAAACCAACTGTATCTAACCATGCTTGGCCGGTACAAAGGTGGGTGCGCCCCTAATAGCTCGATTCAAACTGCCTTCCACTCTCCCATGTTTGTATCAAGAGGGATCGGATCGCCCCCTACGCCTAAGCCAGTGATCATGGCAAAGTCATAGGGGGTCATCGTCATCTCCCCAGCTATGTAGAAATGAAGAGAGTTGGTGGTGTCCCACCATCTCTCCACGAGGACCCCTAGAAGAGGACGGCTAGCTATGACTCTCGTTAGGCTAGAGCAGAAAAGGCCGAAGCTAGCCCTGTCGACGATGTGGCGTACTCCTGCGAGGTGTAGCACCATAGCCCTTGAAGGTGCGGGACTCACCCTATGGCAAAGAACAAATGCAAACAGATCAGGTAGAGATGAATCAGATAAAGCAGTTATGAAAGTACAGTTAGATGAAAGATAGTGCAAGAAATGTGACTTAAATACGGCGAGTAGAGCGCATACCTCAATGGCAATGGCTGAAAGATGCAAGGTTGGCTCCCTCAGTAGGAGATCCTCCAGTGCGTTGGTAGCAAAATTATTAAAGCATCTAATACCTCCGGCAAGCCAGATGTGTGTCTAGAGGCAATATCTCGCTGGATCGAAGGGTCGTACCCTCAATGGTAATGGCCTCAGCTCGTCCTCAGAATCAAACTTTGCCTCTAGAGGAGCTCCATCATGCGATATATCGTTTGCCATCTGGAATATGGGTGAAGAGTCGATGAAAAGTAAAGAAAATGGAGAAAATAGGGTAAACTTGAAAAAAGTCAAACCCTAGGAGAGAGAAAATGGGAGAAAAAGTCAAAGCCGGGAAAAATGCACAAAACTTGAGAGAAATTCGAGGGGAACAAGCCTCAAGTGGTGAAAATGAAGAAAAAAGCACTGAAATCAAATTTCAATCAGTTCAAAACAAAGGAAACAAAAAGGATTTAGCGAATCAACTTCGCATGGGATGTTGGAAAACATGTAGAAAGCGTGGATCTAGCGAGAAGAAAGGTCTAGAGAGAGAGGGTGACATTTCGGACATGAGGGTGTGTAGAAATGAGGCCTCATGGCCTTTACTTAAAGACCAGTGGTGAAAAGACCAAAAAGGGCCCGATCTGCCATCGATGGCCGCCCGCCACCACTGGTGGCCAACAATCTTCAAAGGTGGTCGGTACCATCCTCTGGCGGCCATCTAGTGCCCAGTGATCCTACATTGAATCTTGATGCTGTTTTTGTCCCTGTTTCCCGAGAGGTGCAAGGAAAGGTCACTATTGAGTTCAAATTCTCTTTGTGCAAGCTCGAAATCGTGTTTTCAGTGATTGTCATTCGTCACTTGTTGAACAAGGAGCATCCTTTTTGCATATCGCAACTTTTCCAAGAGGTAAATCGGAAAGTTACTACTGAACTTGTTTCAATAGAATATGCTTTCATTATTGCAAGACTATGCATCTCTTCATTACGTATGTAGAACATGCATTTCACATATGCGTATTTCAATAGCGCATAGAACATGCATTTTGGTATTTAGCATAGAACATGTTGTCAATCGTGCATAGAACAAGCATCTTGTACTTTGCATAGAACGTGCTGTCAATTGTGCATAGGAGATGCATTTGGTACGTGGCGTTGAATATGCCTTCATGTAGTGTTTTGCCTCAACTGTTTTCTTTATATAGAACATGCATTCTTACTGTATCGCATTTGTTGAGTTTTATACAGACACGATATTGTATGGTTCATTCGAGAAAGCAAACGAGAAAGCAGACGCGTTTGGACGTATTCACTTTATCCTCTCACGTGAGACGTGTTTGGATTTATTCACTTTCTCCTCTCTATGAGACGCGTTTGGACGTATTCACTTTATCCTCTCACGTAAGACTCGTTTCGATTTATTCACTTTCTCCTCTCGCGTGAGACGCATTTGGACGTATTCACTTTCTCCTCTCGCGTGAGACGCGTTTGGACGTATTCACTTTCTCCTCTCATGTGAGACGCGTTTGGATTTATTCTCTTTCTCCTCTCGCATGAGATGTGTTTGGACGTAGTCATTTTCTCCTCTCGTGTGAGACGCGTTTGGACATATTCACTTTCTCCTCTCGCGTGAGATGCATTTGGACGTATTCACTTTCTTCTCTCGAGTGAGACGCGTTTGGACGTATTCACTTTATCTTCTCGCGTGAGACGCGCTTGGATTTATTCACTCTCTCCTCTCGCGTGAGACACGTTTGGATTTATTCACTTTCTCCTCTCGCGTGAGACGTGTTTGGATTTGTTCACCTTTCTCCTATCGTGCAAGACGCGTTAGGATTATTTGCTTTGGTTAAAAAACATTCGGGTGCACCTGGTGTTTACATCGCTTTCCCTTCTCTCGTGTGCAACGCGTTAGGATCTCGGTTAAAACCTTGGGTGAGCCCAATGGTTATATTATTTTTCGCCTTTCCTGCGCGTCGCGTAATTAAGCTTGCATAATTTTATTACATCCTTTCTGCATGAAATGTGGTTTGGCTCATGATTCTCATGTGTGGTGTGTTCATTTACTTATTTCTTTTCATGTTTGGAATTGTCCTACACTTGCTTCGGTTTGTTTAAAATGTGGCATTCCCATTACATTGCATTTGCATTTAAATGTTTCATTGCTCAGTCTTATTGCATGATCATTAGTTATGCTCTTGCGTTTTGCATATCATTTGCATTTTGCCCCAGAACTATGCTGGTTTGATTTCTTGCAAAGGGATACGTAGGCAACCGGTGGGCGCAACCGTTTTTGTCTTGCTTGTTTGTTTGTCCGATTCTTCGGCCTTCTCAAAAATGGGTCGTCTCTGGGCTTTGACATTTACTCCTATCATTTCATGGCTTTTGAGTTCTGTCAAAGAGAGGCAACTGTAGACACCCTATTTTTGACCGACCTCAAGACTTAGACATCATCGCTTGTGCACTCGGTGATTACGATTGCATTTGTTCACTTTGAGTGCCCGAAGTCCTCGGTGGGATGCCCAGTTTTTTAGCCTTTAAAGCTTGTCCATTTTGTGCTTTGTTTTGGATCAAAAGCTTGGTGTTTCGAGTTTGGAACTTTTGGTGACCTATCGGCCACCACCTTAGGCTATCGGCCATGGCTCATGGTTGTCGGCCATTGGTGTGGCCGGTCATCCATCAACGGTGGCCGACGGCCACCAGTGTCTTTTTCCAGATATTTGTTGACAGCTGTGCCAGCTGTTAGCACATTGAGCTGCATCTCACTACACGTGTATGGTAGGATGTTTCTAACCTCAAGGCTTGTTTTTCCTATATATAGGGGGGTTCCTTCCCCATTTTTGAGGGTTAGTAATTTTGGAACAAAATTCTCTCTCTCTCTCTCTCTAGCAATTTTGTGCATAGTTGCTTGGATACACTCCACTTTTGTCTATCAATCCTTAACAAAAGTTGCTAGTCTTTGGGTTGAGGTAGCTTAGGACTTGTTTTGAGCTTTAGGAGGAGGTTTTGGCTTGGATTGTTGGCCAATTTGTGTCTTGGCTTCAAGAGGTATAACACTTGCTTTGTTAGCTTGTTTTAGATACTTGCTTGGCCATCTTCTTCTATTGTTTTGGGGCTTTTTTGGGGCTGGTTTTGAACTGTAAAAAACTTTGTTTTGTGGCCTAGAAGTGTTGGTTTAAGGCCATTTTCAGTTAAGGGGTGGTTCACCCTTCTTGTTTCTTTGTTTGTAAAGCTTTTGTACCTTTGTTCACCACTTTCAAACCAACTTTTTTGGGCCTTTTAACTACTGAATTTTAGAGGTTTTTTAGTAGCAAAAAATTCATTTTGAAGTCCAAATTTGGAAGGGTTAGCCTCCCCTCCTTGTGTCTTGTTTGCTAGCCTAGTTAGCCCCATGAATTAGCTTAATGTTTTAGCTTTTTATGGCTCAAGTCCAGCATGTTTTGAACTCTGTTTTGAGTTGTTTTGCCACTGCATTGGCTGTTTGGTACTTTTGAGTCTTGTATTGCATAGTTGTAGTGTAAGTCCTTTCACTAGCTTGGTGTTTTAAGGGTTTAACCACCATTGGTTTGAGTTGATTGCATGTTTTAGGGCTTTTTCTCACCTAATTTCAGCACTTATAATCTCTGTAATCTCCCTCAATTCTTCACTTTTTCATTTGATTTGAGGATTGTTTCAACCTTAGGGTTGTTTAAGCTTGAGATTGAGGCTCATGCATAATGGTTTAATCCTCTTTTGGGGGTTCATTACCAACGACATGAAGCTTCTCTCATGCCTTAAATTGTCCCTTGGTTGACACTTCTTTCATCTTAGAAGACACTCACCAATAGACAAATTGATTAATGAATGATTTGGTAACTAAAATGTGTAAACAAAATTGGCAAGTAAAAGTGACAAGATAAGGATTCCTTTGTGTTGCATTGCATATGTTCAAGTCAGACGTTAATTTGAACACAAGAAAAATGGGAAATTCTATACTCAAGAGTGATGAAATGTGTCATTTTCCTAGGTCTCCATTGCCCTTGATTATGCATGATAGGGTGATGGTCATTTTGGTCACATTTTGCATTTATTAAACTTGCACAATTGGTTTCACAAGCCATCATGCAATGAAATTGCTTGATTGACGGTTTCTGAATCAAATTTTGTCCCTCCTTTGATTTCCCTATGAAAAGGAGAGACAAAGTGTGCAAACAACCCTTGAGAAATACACTATTTTGCTCTGTTTGCTCTCTGTTGCAGCAAGGAAGTTCAGGTTATTAGTGGTCGACAGCCACCACCAGTAGCCGACCGGCCACCATTGGTAGCCAACCGGCCCCTTGTCGACCATCAGTGAAATTTGCACAGTGTGTTGGTAAGGTGGAGCAGAGGTGTTCTGGAAGTGGGCAAAATTGTTGGTGTTCAATGTGCAAACAGAGGCATTCAGCAACAAGGTAGTGGGTTTTCGAATGGAAACCGAGCATGCATGGGCCTCCCTTGCTTCTTGGGATTAGCTAGTTAGTTTAATTAGCAATAGAACAAATATGTGTTGTAATTAATTAGTTGTAGCTAATTAAGAGTTGTAATTAACTAGCTAGTTTAACTAGTTATTCGATTTCGTTTTGTAATTAGTTAACTAGAATAGTTAATTAATTCGAGTTTTGTAATAATTAGTTAGCTTAATTAGTGTAGCTTGTTGGTTAGCTTATTCATTCGGACCCTCCTTCGCGAGGGCATAATGTTGTAATAAGTGTGCATGCGTGTGTATGCCTTCCAACCCCACGTCTTTCTCCCTTTTATTTAATCGCTTTTGATGGTTGGATTAGAGACTTGTTTCGATTAGCATACCTTATGCCTTATGCTTGCATCTATTCATTCGTATTGCATGCACCGAGGCTTGGCGCATCATTCAAACTGCATTGCCATTTCAATATCTTATTTGAATACATGTTTAACCGCATGTTATCAAAATGCTTCGTATGCCATATTAGTAGCCGAGCCTATTAATTTCATATTGCATACGTTGCATTAGTCATCTTGCATAGTTAGGAATCATGCATATTTCACTAACTCATGTTTTCCTAGCTTGGAGTACTAGGTGAGTTTTTACGCTTTAGCATACTTGCATGAATGTGAATGTTGCCATGTCTAGCATGCTTGCCATAAGGCTATGTGCTTAAATGCTAAACTGCATGAATACCTGTGGATAAAGGCTTGTTGCTTGAATTGGAATGATTCAACAAATGTATGTTTTAAGCCCACTTTGTTGAGTGACAAATCATGTTTTAAGCCCACTATGTTTGGTGGCAAATTCGCAAACCTTTAAGCCTACTTGAAGTGGCAAATTCAAACTATTTTCACAAATAAACATGAGTTGAATTGTTCCAAATTAAGCAAACTATTCTATACTTGCTTGTGCGCGTCACATAGTAATGCTAGTCTAATAATCGGAATAAGAGCACATAATGTTAAGAAAAAATCATATCATGATTAGTAGAAGCCAATCTTTGATCGAGCAAGCTGGGGTGCTCAATTCATGACCTTCCTCTCTCGTACCTAAGTTCCCGAGCAAGACAACTTTGGTGATGACGAACACGTGGCCTTTGAAACGAGTCATGGGTTTCCTAAATTTTCCTAAAAATAAAATATTTAGGTGGCGACTCTATATCTGGCAAAGCAGTCCAATTTTGGCATTTTTGATCCTAAAATCAAATTTTCCAAAACGATTTGCTGGATTTGGACTCTTTTGTGTTTATCGATTTCACATTGCACTTGTGAGATTAGATTTAGAACCGTGGGTGTCCAAATTGTAGGGCTTTCTTTCAAACCTTTCGAAAGGGGGCGTGAAAAAGGCGAGCAACAACCACCTTTCGAAAAACCCTAAGTTTCTTACCCCAAATCTTTCTCATTTCTCTAAGATCTAGCCTAAATCACTTGCAAGGAGTGAAGTACATGTGAAGATCATCCTGTTTACTGATTATATTTTTGTCTCTGTGAAGAATTCTCCTAAAAGCTTGGTCTACTTGCCCTTTGCTTAAGGTAGGGATATCTTTACCCTTGTATATTTATGTTTTGGTCTAAATAGGTGCGAATCTTGTGATGAATAGAAGTATTGAGATGAATGAGATGCATGTATATATAAATAGGGGGGTTTTGTGTGATAAGGTATTGATTTGGCAATTGGTGATGGATCATGCTTTCAACTATGAAATAGGGAGCAAATACCTTTGAACTAAGGAAAATAAACGTTGGTACTGAAAAATCGCAAAATTTTCATATAAACTCTAAGGGGTTGTTCATGAATTTGATGAAATGGATAATTGATAATTAAAATTGGGGAATCCTTGTGATGATTGGGTTGTGTGAACAATGTTCATGTTTTTGGATTGTGTTTAAGGTGCCCACTTGCCTAGTTCATGTAAGGACAACAAATGTGGGATTATGTGTGAGGTGCCCACGTGCCCGGTCAGCATGAGGGCGGCGAATGTGGGGATGTTGTGAGGCGTCCATTGGCTGATTCATGTGAGGACGACGAAAGTGGAAAGGTTTGAAGTGCCCACATGCCACCCGTGTGAGGACGGAAAAAGTGTGGAGGTTAATCATGGATTGTGATTTGTTATATATATATAGTTTTAAAATACAAATAAATTCTGAGGAGCTAATAAAGATCATGCATATTTAAATCAAATGTTTATATACTTGGATAAAGTTATTCTCTACTGGGCAACATTGCTCATTCCTACTTTACTAACATTTCAGGAGATGAAGAGCCCCAAACCCGTTTATGAAGAAGAAGAAAAAGAAAAATATATTTCTTTTGTTTTTATTGTAAAAGTCAAATCTTTTGTGAACTTGAAGTTGTAATGAAACTATGGAACTTTTTTTAAAAAAAATTTTATTTTAAGTTTTGTAGTTTTGTTTACAAATGTCTTAATGTATTAGCAGGCTAGCAAGGCAATGTAACTGTTTTGTAATCTTCCCTAGCTCATTGAGCAAGGATATATATTTTGTAATAATTTTTGTAAAACAAAATCTGCAGTTCAATGAGAAAGAGATATTCGAATGGAATTATGTTGTGTGTTTATGAAGAATATACTTTTAATTATTCTATGTGGATGATATTTGACAGGGTGTTATAGGTTCAATTTTTGAAGTGATTTGACACAATGCTCGGAGCTGACTGGGGACAGACCGCTCGAGTGACCAAGCCTGTGTTCGAGCGAACAATTCAATTTGAGAGACCGCTCAAGTGATTAAACTTGTGCTCGAGCAAAAAACACTCACTCCTAGAATCTCTATTCCCTTCTGTAAAACTGCTCGAGCAATGAATGATTCGCTCGAGCGATTCATTCATCCTCCTAGAGGTTCAGAATGTAAACCAAAGTACTGGAAGATCGATTTCATTGTTCGAGCGACCAAAAGACTGCTCGAGCGGTCTCAACCTGAAGGTGAGACTAGGAACTACAAAACATTGGCTAACCTTCCTGGTTTCTCTCCAACACCCAAAAGTACAAGATGACGTATCAAAACACACTAAGATGTACTTGTCGGAACAACCACAAGAGAGAATGGATAACAACACAAGATTCAAAAGGTTTAACAATGATAAAGACACACAAAGGGACATAAATTACCAATTAATGAACTCAATTTGCTTTAACTTAGAAGAACAAGGGCTTCAATTTTTTGATCAATTCTTCAATATCTCACCAAAGAAACAAAAATAAAAAAGTAGGAGTAGTGGTTTTGTTTGATGGACGATAATCGGAGATAGTGAGACAATAATCAGAAAGAGAAAGAAAGAGGAGTTACCAAAAATAGGTAACCACCGGTGGATGTCAGAGTAGTGATTTGCTTTGATGGACAAATTGTGTAGAGGAGCAGAGATTCTCTTCGTCTCAGAACCCCTATTTGTCTCGGATGAACTCAGAATCCCTCTTCGTTGCTTGGAATTCTAGAGACCCCAAATGTGGTTTTTGTTCCTCTGTTTATTGGTAATGTGATGTACAAAGTAGATTAGTATAGGGTTTTAGGATTTTCAAGGTTAGGATAGCTATTATTTGGGGTGTCCAAACAAATAAATAAAATTTCAAATTTATTATTGGGGTGCTCAAAGTAATAGGGTGCCCAACCTACTTTTTGCTAAAAGTTATTATTTTAATTATATTATCACAATTACTATTTTGTCCATCAAAGTTTAATAAATAATATTATCACAATTACTATTTTGTGCCAAAAAAGTTATGGCATTAATTCCACTAATGCCATAACTTTTATGGTATTTACTTAAGGATTGGGCTTAAGGATCCGTGAGGCCCATCATGGATTCTATTTTAATGGTTAAAATAGTTTATTTTGTAGAACACTCCGTGTATCCATGAAAAAAAATAAATGGATCTAATAATCATATCCTTTTCATTTTATTGTATTTGTCTTCAAAAAATGGTTTGTCTATTTTCAAAACATACTTATTATCCATTTTTTTTGGAAGGCATACGCAATAAAATAAAAATGTTACAATTATTGAATCAACCTAATATTTTTCTTGTATAATATACACAGAGGGCCATACACAATGTATAGTTTAGATCATCAGAATAGGACTCATGGTAGGCTCCACAGTCCCCTTAAATTTTCTCAAGTTAAGATTTGATCATGAAAGAAGCCAAACTTTTTACGTAATCCTTTATTTTCTCTATTTAATCTTTTATTTCAATATTAAAGTTAGATATAAATTTTACACCGTGTTAAATAAACGTTAGACTAAAAAAGAAAAGAAAATTTTATTTTAATGTTGACTTAGAGCATCTCCACTCAAATTGTCAATTTTGAGATGATACTTTTGACACCAAAAAGTGGAATGTAGTTGTGCCTTTTCTGAACCTACAAAATTGAGTTGCTAATTGGTGTGTCTTAACCAATACCAAATTTGGCATAGCAAAAGGAAGATGTCAATTTTTTTCCCCATTATTTTAATGGTAAAGACCTATAAAAGAGTTTATAAAAAATTAAAAAATATTAAACTTAAAGTAAAAAAAAAAATGAAGTAAAAATAATAACCATTATAACAATAAAAATAAAAAATAAATTGTATCAAATAACATGAATATTTTCGTCTCAATTTTACTTATTTGACACATGAAAGCTTATAAATATGTTTAAATTGTTAAAGTCTCTTCTAATGGTATCGTAAAACGATTGTTAGAATATTTGTAATGATGTGCCAAATCCTTCACCAAAGTCAATTTTAATTATACCCTCATAAATTTAAAATTGGAAAAGAGTTCTAATTATGTGCCAAATCTTCAAAACAAAATTTGCTAAAGTCAAATCTTGTGTCAAATTTGTCATTTGAGTAATGACAATCATGATCACTAGATTCTTTTTAAGGAAAAAGATCTAATGTGTCAAAATAACACCGAACTACTAGTATGATATAGTTTTTATTTTTTTTATTTTTTTGGGCATTATAACAAACCAAAAAAAATAATGTTGATAAAGTTATTTTGACTTTCAGCACCATTACACCAACCTCCTCCCCGAAACAACCGGACTACCCCTAACCACCAATACCTTCACCACCATTATCAGTAGCACTAATACAACTACTAATGTATTAGTTTCATGGCCACAACTTTCAAAAACTATTTTACACATCCGTCAAAACAAATAGAACATCAATCCCTTTTTTTTTCCCATCCAATTAATCTTATTTTTTGGATAATAATCTCGAATAATATTTAATTAATTGAAATGAAGGTAAAATGCCATTGAATTAAGTGAAATGGAATGAAATTATTATTTTTTAACCTCTATAAAATAATTCCATTATATCTTTTCTTAATTAAAACAAACACTATCTTAAAGTTAAAAATCAAAATCAAAATTTAAAAAAATTCAAATATCCTGTCCTTGCATGTGCACATTTTACTAGTATATATATATCATGCCTACATAAGGATCCTCTAGATTGAAACTCTCTAAAGTATCCAGCGATAGTGTAAAACGACACCATTTTGCTTAACCAAAATAAAAATATCACAACGTCAACTCTCTCTTCCATCACCAATCCTATCGTAACCCTAATGCCACTATGTCGGTAACCTCTCCTGACTATCATGAGCTCTAGTTGGCACCTTTCTTGCCGTTGTCTACCTATCAACAGCCTAGACTTGTCGCCCTCACTTCTCTCCCAGTGACCCCTTCCTCTTCCCCTCAATTGTGCCCTTGCAACCCCTAACTTAGAGAGAGAGAGAGAGAGAGAGAGAGAGAGAGAGAGAGAGAGAGAGAGAGAGATTGACGCTGAGAGGAGAGAAAAAAATCAATTGAGAGGTGGAGATTGAATTTCTTATGCATTCCAGCATACTTCTTGATGTGAATGGATTCAATATGGGGTTTCATAAACATGAGAAGATCTTTGATACCTATTACTTGTATTATATAGTAGACTATATATATATAATATCAATTTATGAGTCTGTGAAGAAGAATAATAAAAAGAAGAAGAATAGAGATTGCTGACATAAAAAATGAAAAATAAATAAAAATTGAATGGAGATTTGAGGATTGGAAAAAGGAAGTGTTTAGTAGAGAGATGAAAGAGTCGCGTTTGAGCAGATACACAAATCTGATGAGGGAAAGTGTAGACGTGCCCTCGGGCCTCACTATAGTTCGGACTCGATTTATGTCACGGTCCTGTATCTAATCTCGCGGGGTGCAATGCAAGACCGATGAATCATCAAAGAGTCCAAATCCGGCAAATCATTTTTGAAAACAGATTTTTTTGAAAGAAGTGCCAAACATGGACTGCTTTGCCAGATACAGAGTCGCCACCTAAATATTTTATTTTGGAAAAATTTCGAAAACCCTGACTCGTTGCCTAAGGCCACGTGTCTATCATCACCAAAGTTGCCTCGGCTCGGGAACTTGGGTACGATTGGGGAAGGTTACTTCGTGAGCACCCCCGCTCGCACGATCAAAGATCGGCCTCTACTAACCAAGATATGTAGTTTTGAAAACATTATGCGTTCTTATTCCGGTTATTAGCCTAGATTTACTATGTGATGCACACATCATACAAGTATAGACTGAGTCGCCTGAATTAGAACAAAACATTTCATGTTTGTTTATTTGAAGATGGTTTGATGGTGCTACCCGCAAGTAGGCTAAGACGTGGATTTGCCACCCTCGGGTGGGCTTAGAAAACATGATTTTGCCACTATCTAGTGGGCTTAAAAAACTCACAATTAATGAATTGTTCCAATTCGAATAACCCAACCTTCACCCACAGGCATTCAGGCAGTTATATCATACAAGCACATAGCCTCATGGTAAGCATGCTATCATGGCAGTCACTCACACATATGCAAGGATGCTAAAGCATAAACACTTATCGAGTACTCCAAGCCAAAACAAAAACTAGTTAGTAATCATGCATGATCCTAACTATACAGAAATGCCTAATGCAACACATGCAAAGTGCAACTAAGATAGGCTCGGCTATTCTAAAGATGGAATGTGAAATGCTACAACTAACAAGTATTCAGCTCGGAATTGAAATGCAAATGCAGTTAGTATGATGCGCTGAGCTTGGTGCATGCAAGACAGATGAATGAATGCAAACATGCTATCATACTGTATGCTAATTTAAACATGCCCTAATCTAACCATCATAAGCTGATAAATAAAAGGGAGAAAGACGTAGGGTTGGAAGACATACATCACACACACGCACACTTATTACAACATTGCCCTCCTCGGAGGGTCCGAATAAATAATAGACAGTCTGAATAAATAGTACAGTCCGAATAAATACAAAATCTTAATTAATTAACAAATTAATCTAGGAAAGCAGGTAAATTAGCACGCAAATCCGTGGACCGCCTTAGCTCTGTTCCGAATGATGAATGATGCATGCTTGAGTTGCCTTGCGCAGAAATCCATTGCGATGCCCCGCTTTGCCTCTGTTTGCAATTGTTTTCGAAATGCTATGCAAAGCTCCAGAAGGCTGCAAATTTCTGATTTGTTGCAACAAAGAGCAACAAAGGGGCATGGCAAAGTATTTTCACATATGTATGCATGACTACTCTTCAGGGAGTATAGTCCTCAATCCTCGCGCCACCAATCACGCATCTCGATGCATGATGGCCGAGGAGTCGATTTGCACAACTCAATATGAAATGAATGCACATATGAACACAACAAGGCCTAAACTCCATCATGGGTAATCCGGAGTGTCGGCGACTGGGAATTGAGACACGTTCCATCACTCGGAGTACGAAACGTCCCTCGTTTCCCGTGCTCGGGCTAACTCCTATCCCAAGCACGATGCAATGAGATGGCATACACAATGCGACTAACATACAACCTAGCATACGCAATGCTATGAAATGGCCTACACAATGCTCGATGTAACATAGCATACACAATGCTCTAACATACAACCTAGCATACGCAATGCTATGAATTGAAATGGCATACACAATGCACAATGGACTTACACCAACATGAGTGGACCTCAGCCACACCTACATCAGTGGCCATGAGATGAAAATGAGACCACCGAAATGCGTGCACACATGCACACTTACCGAGGACCGAACCTAAGGCATAAAATGCCACTCTACCAAAGTATGGCAAGGGATGCAAGATGGCATACAAACATGTAATTTCCAGCACTGAAACATGATGCTAAACGGTCCTGAAACATGGAAATATGGCACCTGATGCATGAAATAAGCCCCGAAACCCAAAGCTAAACACATGTATTTAATTATAACTATGCAAAGCAAGCATTATTCGACCATGAAGCACAAAGATAGAGCCAAGGCAAATCAAAAACATGCCATTTTTCAGTTCATGCAAAAAAAAAAAAGTGCTAACATCATGGACTAAAATAGCATGCAACATTGGCTAGCAAGCATGGTTTACATGGCATGTATATGAAGCGTATGAGAACTCATCAAACCAGCCAAAAAAAGTGAATAAAACATTCAAAATATATCCAAATAACCACTGAAATGTAGCCAACACATGCAAAAATGATAAGTTCCTTTGAAAGGCCATGCAAGGAGTTACTTAGCACATATATGATGGACATTCAACAAGGCCAAACCAACTCTGGAAATGGCCTATAGGGGTCCTAAAACCCACTGAAAAGGGCCTGGAACAAGACTTAGAAGCATGCAACTATGAGGTCCTTTGGAAGGCCAAAAAGAGGATTGTTCCACACATGAATGATGGACACTTAGCATAGCCAAACCAACTCTGAAAATGAGTTATGAGGGTCCTAAAACCCACTGAATAGGCCCTGAAATCAGTCTAAGAAACATGCAAAGAAAGGTCCCTTTGAGAGTCTTTGAATGGGATTACTCTACACATGCATCATAGACATAAAATATGGAAAAATGGGCTCTTGATAGAGCTTAGGCAGACCTTAAAACCCTCAGAATGAGGCCTGAAACATGACTTCAATGCATGCAAAATAGGGTCCCTTTGGAAGGCCAAAAAGACCACCAAACAAGACAAGGAGAGAAGGGGTCACCCCGCTCTGATTTTGGCTCTCAAAAATGCATCTAAGCCACTGAAAATCCACTGGATTTCAGTGGCTAAGTGGCCAAACCATGGCTAATGCAAGTGCTCTAATGCATAGCCCTAATCATGAAGAATATGAAGCATGCAAAGGGGGAGGTGACCCCAAACAGAAAAATGCCCTTAATAAAACTTGAAGAAGAGCTCAAAAAAAGATCTTTTCCAGTTTATGAAAAATCTCAAAAATGTTTAAAAGTAAGGCTAAAATATGATGCAAAAATAGCCCCAAAAGAGAGATAGAGGGTAAGGGGAGGTAGATGATCTCAAACAGCAAAGTGCCCTTAAAAAAAGTTGAAGAGGGGCTCAAAATAAGACACTTTACAGTTTATGATGAAGCTCGAAAATGCTTGCAACTAAGGCTAAAGTTTAGAGCAAGATAAGACCACAAAGAGGGAGATAGTGACTTACCCTTGTAGAGTCGACCTCCAGCAGCTTCTGGACCAAGAATGTGGGCTCTCAACCTCTGTAAATGACCTCCAAGGTGCTGGAATGGATGAGGGAGGTGGTAGGCTATGAGGTGTAGTGGAAAATGGCCAAGAACAAGGGTGTTTGGAGGCTTGAAGTAGAGAGATGGAGGGTTGTATGTATATTTCCAGCCAAAAGCTTCTAACCCTTGCAAATGGAGGTGAAGGGTTGATTATATAGAGGGAGAAGGCCATGGCTTCTTGGAGAAGCCATAAGAGGGGGTCAAGGCTTCTAAAAGAAACTTGACCAAATGGGTCAAACTTCTTGAGGAAGCTAGACCAAAAGGGTCAAAGGGCCAAAATTTCCTTGAAACCAAGCAAAGGGGTCAAAACCACCTTTTAAGGACCAAAACAATGACAAAACCCTCGGACAGTGAGTCGAGTGCAAAACAGCTGGCACAGTTGGAACACACTCACAGAGGCAAAACTGGCCGACCAGTTTAAAAGGGTCAAGGTGGTCGGCCGACCACCTCCCCTCGTCGGCCGACCAGGGGTCAAAAGGTTCAAGCAAAATTACTGGTCGGCCTACCCAGAAAGGTGGCCTCCCAGATGAGTAGATTACAGCTGTGTGGTGAAAAACCAAAAAATATGACCTAGGAGAGAGAAAAATCAGCTTTTTAGAGGGGTTCAAAAGGGTCGAGAAGAATTACTGGTCAGCCTACCCATATTGGTGGCTTCCCAGATGAGCACAACACAATGGTGGTGTGAAAAACCAAAAATTGTGGCTCAAAAGTAAGAAAAACCAGCTTTCTGTCAGAAAAATTAGTTGGAGAAGAGAGAAAAAGGGAAAAGCTGGTTTTTTAGGGAAAAAGGTGGCCTCCCACCATACTACCACCTTCCTAACCATGAAAATAAGGTCCTTACCAAAAATGGACCAAGACGGATGCAAAACGAAGGTTCGAGGCATCGGAGGTGGCGTTCAACCACAAAGTTGGTCTCTCGGGCTACAGTGTCCCTCAAAAGGGAGGAAATAAGGTGTGTGCCAAAAACTGGAGCAAACGGAGGTGGTTAAGAGGTCCCGAACCGAGGCACACGGCCGACGGCTCCGAAAAATCCAAAACCGGGCTCCAAACGGGAAAAATGGCCTACGACCACGAAACATAGCCTACGGCCACTGAGAGATGGCCTACGAGACCTCTCCCTCCCTTCGGGAAGTGAAAACGGAGAAAGCGGGACCTGGTTCGCAAACCGAAGCAAAGTACAAAAGAGTCCGGAAGTCCGGAGGCAAGGCTTGCGGCCGAGACTCTAAAACCTCAGAACGAGCACAATATGCAATATCACCAAGCACTCAATTGATGACGTCTGAGTCTTAAGGTCGGTCAAAAATGGGGTGTCTACAGAAAGGATGGTGGTGATAGCAGTGATCACGACACATGTAACGCCCCGAAATAATTAACATTATCCCATCCCATATTAGTGCTACAATTGATCAATAATTTCATAACTTATATTCATTATGTCTTTGATCATTACAAAAGAAGACATATGCAATATATATTCACCAATCCCAGTTTTTAATCTATAGCATATGCCATGGATACAAGAGTAAAGTGAGAAATAAAACCAAATAATGAAATGCCTTAATGGCTACAACTTTCCAAGATGATAATTAGTTACAACAAAATGAGTTCAAACTCAATACAAATAAGGCCTTGGGCTTCTACAAAAATAATTACATGAAGAAACCAAAAATGAAGCCTTAAGCTCCAAATCCTCTCAAGCTACGTCCTTGGTGGAGGCATGTCATCAGCACTTGAAAGTTCTTTTCCATATAGGGTGAGCCACAACTCAGTAGAGATACTCTAATACAATATATGTATCTTAACAAAATTATAACGTGAATGCACTTGTATGCCTTTTGTCAAACATTTCTCGTTTTCTATCTCAAAATAATATAATGCCAGATTGTAAATCAACTCATGAAAATAATCCTTTTATAACAGAAAACAGGGCATTGGATACAACATACTGGGAATATCTAGGTACGTGTTTGTCAGTAGGCTATACACACACTACTAAAGCCATTTTACCGATACTAATTGGAAGGATCGACACTTATCCATGCAGGTGTTTAGACTTTCACCAAGGACGCATTGGCCAAGATAATAAAACCACAACCACACCCTCTAACCAGATTCACCAAGGTATTCACCCATTTTTCTCAAAATTAATACATTTACAGTGTTCAATATAAAATGATGTTTAATGCACAATGTAGGATAAATAAATTTCAATTCAACCTAATCCTCATGCAATGTTTACAACAATTAAGACTATTCTCCACCGATAACCCAAAACAGATATTTCTATTCAATAGATAATTTCCAATCAAGAGATACAATTTCATCAATTACAATGGGAATAATACTACATATCCAACTCTACCATCATCATCAACATAAACATTGTTCCAATTTCACAATGCCTAACATTATTTTCCATTTCCTTTCACAATTCCAAACATCCAAAATTTACGGCAAAAGCCCCTTTTGTTAAAAAATCAATTTTTAAGAAAAGATATTCATCATTTTAACAAAGTCAACCATGACCATATGCCCACAATCATTTTCAAGGACCCATTTGAAAATGCCCTCTTTTGATTTCAAACTCAAACCCTAGGTTTTCCCAATTTTTTTCCAAATCAATACCGCTTTCAATGAACAAATAACTAAATTAAAAATCATATAAAAAAGTCAAACAAATCCTAACCTCAAAGTAGAAGACACAAAAAAATGATGGGTAGAACTTGATAGAGTCAAAAACACAAAATACTTAGATTAAGATGAAACCCTTGACATGTTTAACGTTTTTTTCCCCAAAGGACTAGGGTAAGGAAACCCACGGATTAAGAGTATTTGGGGCTATAAATGAGAACTAGAGAGAGTGTGTGTGTGGATCTAGGGTTTTGGAATGTTTAGAGAGAGATAAAAAAAAAGACTAAGAATAGTTTCTTCTCGGACTGATATATGCACAGATCGCTCGAGTGCAAGAATGGTCGCTCGAGCGACGAACAAAATAAGTGACACTGCTTAAGCGACCAAAACCACCGCTCAAGCGCACAATGACCCCCTCCCAGTAGTTCACACCTGCAAAATATTGCTCAAGTGTTAGAAAGATTGCTCAAGCGAAGAAATCAAACTCTCAGTAGTTTTGCAGATTGTAAAAGACCGTTTGAGCGTAAGAATGGTCACTTGAGCAAACAAGCCAAAATCTAGGCAACAACTCTTTGAAAAACTAACTTCCCAACCTATTTCAAACGTAACCAAAACTCTTAATAGACAAACTCAACACACAACAAGATGAAAATGAGATGGACAACAGTTAAGTACATGGTTCTCATATCCAAAAGCAACAAATGAATCGGGTCTAAATCAGAATCGCTATAACGGGGGTGCTGCTGCACCACTACCTCTTAAACCCTAGATCTAGGGTTTTTGGGAGGGGGGAAATAAAAAGAAGAGAAGAAGGAGAGAAAATGAGGAGAATAGAAGGGTTGGCAGCGGATGCCCAAAAATAAAAAAGAAGAGAATGTGGGTAAGTGGTCCTCTGGCAAGCTTCTCTTTTGTTTTTTGCATTTTTTATTTTTTTGTTTTTGTTTAATTTTTTTTCTTAATCAAAATGATGCCATTTTGTTTTACAATAAGAATAAGCAATTTTTTTTCCTTAATCAAAATGATGTCGTTTGGTTTCAATGTAAGAACAAGCACCACTTCTGACGATCTGAAAGCCAATTCAATTAGTCACTTATGTACACTTTCAACTAAGATGTTAGAGGATTAATTCTTGCATAAGCTAATAATTGAATACTTTTTCCCTAGGTTTTTATTTTATTCCCAAATTATCTCTTAAAAATTAATTACACCTTGAACAAAGGAATAGTTTGGGAGTAAACGACAAGTGACGACAAGGTTCACACTGATCCAAATAAGATTAAAATGATAGGGGTCTAATTGATTTTTGAAAGATAGTTTTGGGTAAAATAAAATTTATTCTATATATATATATATTAAAAAAATTACAACAGTAAAAGTATTTTCCAAACAAATTATCTCTTTGTAGCTACTTTTTTTATTATATATAAATTATTATCTTTATATAGATTATGATGAAGAGCTCCTACAACCAAAAAAACTAACCATAGAATCTAACACAATCATCTCGTATGAGTGTGAGACTCACAAAAAGGTGAGACATCTCTCATATGTGTGATTGTGTCCAATTTAATTTGTGATTTGTTTTTGTCTTACTGATAGATCTATTCTATTATGCCTAAACTTACAACAAAAATAATGTACACATTGTTGGCTACATGTTTTAGCATATTCCATGGCCCTTGTGGAAATATTTGTGGTCTTCTTTTCAAGCTCTGTATGCATTCATTAATCAAATCGACAGCTTTGAACATGTTTTCTACATCATATTCTTCATTATTATTTTTCATTGCATCAACAACACTTGGAATATACCACTTCATAGCTATCCAGATATTTCTCTTGCATTTTGTCAAGGCACTAAACGACTTGGGATTGCTCTCAACAAGGGTGTTAATGTTGTTTAAGAAAAGGGTTGCCTTAGCATACAAGGCATTGGTTGCTATGAGGCTTAGACCTTTGATATTTGATAGGCAGCTTCAAGGGCATAATCGCAGAGTCGACATGCAAAGTTGGTAATTAGGAGTCTTCTTGCATGTTTTGGTTTATCGAATCTTTCTAAGCTGGGACAAAGTATTGGCCTAAAATAGAAACATGGTGAGGAGGAGAGAGATGAATGTGAGGGAGTGACTCCCTGGGAGTCTAAGGTCTTCTTCATCAATGTGTTGTTATTGCATTAGAGGAAAAGAGGGAAAGGTAAAGATTGTCTTTGGAGGTGATGTAAATCAAGCTGAGGTTTTAGGTTCATTAACATGCTGCTTGACTTTATCCTACTATCAGGTTCTACATGCTTTTCTTTTGAGTGTGTCATTGTCAATATCTATGCTCCAAATGAGGTTTTAGAAAGGAGACAGTTATGGGAGGCTCTGGTTAGTGTATACCCTCATTATTCAAATCCATGGTGTGTGGGTGGGGATTTCAATGAAATTAGATTCATGAGTGAGAGGATAGGATACTCAAGAAGAGAGTGGGATGAAGGACTTTAATGAGCTTATTGACAAATTGAAATTGTCTGATATGCCTATGCTAGGTAGACCGTTTACTTAGTGTAATGCATTAGATGGGGAAAGATGGAGTAGGATAGATAGATTTCTATTGGATTCAAGGTGGTTGGAAAAGTTTTCTTTCAAGCAATGGGGTCTACCTAGAACCATATCAGATCATTGCCCAATTCTGTTAAAGAAGGATGAAAGAGATTGGGGTCCTAGACTTTTCAAGTTCTTAAATCCTTGGCTGTTACAGCCTACCCTTATTTCTAAAGTTCAACAGATTTGGGAGACCAGTCAAGTGTCAGAATGGGCAGGGTATAGACTACTGAGAAAACTGAAAGTCCTAAGATCTCACTTAAAGGTGTGGAACAAGGAGGTGTTTGGCAATATTGACTCTCTCTTAAAGGTAGCAGTAGAGGAATTGCATGAATGGGATTTGAAGGTAGAACTTCGGCCTCTGACTGATGTGGAGCTTAGAAGCAAAAGAGAAGTTAGAAGTTTGGTGTGGAAACTAAGTAGAAATAAGGAGAGGTTGTGGCATCAAAAGTCCAAAATGCTTTGGGCTCAAAATGGTGATAAAAACACTAGATTTTTCACATCATGGCCAGCAAGAGACAGAGAAAGAACATGTTAGATACAGTCATTGTGGAGAGGGTGAGCCTTGAGGACCCTGTTCAGGCACTTTAGGCAGCAGTTCTCAAAGGATTAGGTTATTAGGCTAAAGATATTAGGTTCCTTTGATGTTATTAGTTCTGAGGATGCAGCTAATTTGGAAGCAATGTTCTCTAAAGATGAGATTTGGGCAGCTATTAAAGATTGTAATGGGAACAAGGCCCCTGGACCAGATGGCTTCAATCTTGCATGCATTCAGAGGTGTTGGCCTGTAATGAAAAGTGAAATAGTTCTAAATGATTCAGGAATTCCATACAAATGATAAATTATCAAATAGGGTAAATAGCTTTTTCATTGTGCTTATACCTAAGAAGGATAATCCTGCAGGTTTGGGTGATTATAGGCCAATTAGCTTGGTTAGTTCTGTTTACAAGATCTTGGCCAAGGTTCTATCCAGAAGAATGAAGCAGGTACTTCCAGCTGTGATCAGTGAGATGCAGTCAGCTTTTGTAAGTGGTAGGCATATCCTAGATCGTGTATTGATACCTAATGAAGTTGTAGATGGGTGGCATAGAGCTAAGAAAAAAGGTATTATCTTAAAGTTGGATTTTGAGAAAGCCTATGACTCCATAAATTGGGAGTTTTTGTTGTCAATGTTGAGTAACTTTGGTTTTGGTGCAAGATGGATTAGGTGGATGAAAAATTGCATTACAACAGCTACGGTGTCTATTTTGGTCAATGGTGCACCCACTGAGGAGTTTCAACCCCAGAAGGGGTTAAGGCAAGGGGACCCTTTATCTCTTTTTCTATTCATTGTTGCAACTGAAGGTCTTTATCTTTTATTGAAAAGGGCTGTAGAGAAGGGCTTGATCAAAGATGCTACAGTAGGCTCTGACTAGTTGGGAATTTCAAATCTCTAATTTGTATACGACACTATCATTTTTTGTGAAGGTGGTAAGGAGGAAGTTCTGAATATAAAAAGGGTGTTGAGGTACTTTGAGGTGATATTTGGATTAAAGATTAATTATCACAAAAGTGTGGTTTGTGGGGTGGGCTACCAAGAAGACCAATCTAAGGACTTTGCTAAGATTCTTAACTATTTATCAAAGAAGCTGCCATTTAATTTTTTAGGCTTGCCTTTAGGGTCCAATCCTAGAAGGAAGAGCACTTGGTCCCTAGTTGTGGCTAAGTTTCAGAAGAAACTCTCATCTTGGAAGAGAAAGTTGTTATCTTTTGTTGGAAGACTGACTTTGATCAAATCAGCCTTATCCAATTTGCCAATCTATTTGCCTAAGGAGGTTGTCAAGGCTATTGTTAAACTTCAGGCCAATTTTTTTGTGGGGAGGAACTGTAATCAATAGGAAAGTGCACCTGGTTAAATAGAAAGAGGTCACCAACAGCAAGAGTCAAGGAGGATTGAGAGTGAGAGACTTAGGTGAGGTTAATGAGTGCTTACTACTAAAGTGATCGTGTAGGTATGGTAGAGATGACAAGGCTCTGTGGAAATCTGTGGTGTGCTCTAGGTATGGTAAAATTAGAAGGGGATGGAGTCCCTCAGTTAATTAACCAAGTGGGACTTCAATAGTCTAGAAGGATATCTCGCAGCTTTCTATGGTCAACTAGCAACTGGGTGAGTTTTTTGGTGATTAGGTCAAAATCATAATTGGTAATGGAAGGAGAATACAGTTTTGGTATGATGCATGGTTGGGTAACAGAGTTTTGAAAGCTAAATTTCCCAGACTATTTAGTTTATCAATAGAGAATGAGGAGTCTTTGCAGCAAATTAGTGCAAAGAAGAGTATCTTAGGTGGGTGGTAGCTCTAACTTAGAAGGAATCTATTAGCTTGGGAAGAGGAGGAGGTGCAGAGGCTGTTAGGAATGTTAGATTTATCCCCTCTCAGATTTGGTATTGAGGATTCTTGGTCTTGGTCAGTAGAGAATTCAGGTCAATTCACAGTAGCATTCGTGTGGATGTAGAGGGTTGCAGCTAGGGGTCTTGGTTTGGCAGTCCTAGCAGGAGTGTGCGTAAGTTTAGCTCCTCCAAAAATGCAGTTTTTTTGTTGGTTGGCTTGGCGTGGCAGGGTTAAAACCTCTTCCTTCCTACAAAGAATTGGGGCTCTTGACATGAATGCTAATAATATGTGTGTTTTCTATCACTTTGAGGTGGAATCTGTTGATTATGTACTTATGCTTTGTCCTCTGGTGTGGCAGTGCTGGTCTAACATGGTTAATTGGTGGGATTAGGTCTGGGCCATACTAGGATCAATAGCAGATTTGCTGCACTAGTGGACTGGAGGCAAGTTCAAGGCTTGGACACTCAAAGTATGGCAGGTAGTCCTTTCTGTTGTTTTATGGTCTGTTTGGAAATTGAGGAATGAATGTTTGTTTAAGGGTGCTCATCCTAATATTCAAGAACTGTGTGAAAAAAATTAAGATGCAAATAGCCTTGTGGATCAAATGGCATTTGGAGGTGGATTATTCAATTTATGACATTGTGTTCAATCTTCACCAGATCAGGCTGGCTCTTTGAGGTTCCAAATGTGCAGAGTTTGTTTGTGTTCATGTGTCCTTGGTTTGTGGTTTTTGCCTCTTGTTGGTACCTTACCAACTTCTGTGGCGTCTGTTAGCATCTGCTCTGGCTCTCTCTTGGTGTCCAATTTGATGGGATCCTGTATTGGTTGCTCTTTCCTTTCCCCTTTATTGATGTACCTTCATACTTTGTATGCTCCATTACATCAATAAAGTGTTTTGCTGATAAAAAAAAAAAAATGCCACTTGACTTGGAATAAAGTTAGTCTTGAGATTGTGTGCACCATATTCTTGTCCTTTCATTTACTTTAATCACTTTTCCAAATTTAATTATGTATTTTGTTCACATCAAAACAAATCCATTCATATTCTTAAAAAAATAATAATAAATAAAAAATATTAGAGACTCATAATTTAAATTCTCGAATTCTCTCGCAATAACATGGCAAGGGAATTTGGGGTTATATGATCAAGTTTGTGACAAATCAAAGTACGATGCAATAACATCATAGCGGAGTTCACATTGTGCTTATGAAACAAAAGTTAAGTGGCAAAGTCTTTTGGTAATTAACAATTTTAATGTTTTGGACTCTAAAGAAAAGTTCAAATTCTATCAAACATCAAAAATTTAATAATTGTGTAGGTTTAAATGCTCATAATTTATCCAAGTCTTACCCACGAAATAAAAAAAAATATTGACGAAATTTAATATATTATTTTTTCTATTGAATTAGGAATCCTAGAAGGATAGGTTGACTATAAATTTAACTTTTAACACTATTTGTATAAAGTGGTTGGCCTTAAGGTTCGAGAATTGTTATTTAAGTTTTTATTTTTTAATGTATTATTATTATTATTATTATTATTATTATTATTGTGTATCATAGTTTATATGATAATTTCGTATTTTAAAGTATTTTTGCAATTTTTTCATTAATTTCTTATTCTTTATCGATATACTCAAATTTTTTTACTAAATGTGCCAATATTTATGATGTCTCAATTGATATATTTTGTCTCGACATTTTGAAATATAATTTTTATTTTCTCAAATTGTTACCAATATATTAGGATATTTAGTGATATGTTATCAAATTTAATGATGGTTGTCAATATAAAATGAAACAAAAAGGGTTAATGACACTTTGCTCTCAATGATATTTTGAAAGTTGTACTCTGCCACTCAAAAAATTAGAAGTTATACTTTTGAACTCTATATTTTTATATTTATATTATTTAGTAAGGGTATTCTTTTCATTTATGATGAAAATGTTGTCACCTGCATAGTTTGAAAAATATAAAGACCAATAATCCCGTTCACTAAAGTGGTCTCTCCTTTTCACTATAATATTTCTTAATAGTCAATGGAATTTAATGTGGTCAATAACAGATATGACTTTCTTACCATAGTTAGCAAGGTTATTATTATTATTATTATTTTATTTGAGTTACCAAAATTATTAGCATCTCTCATTTAGGTAACAAAAATGATTACAATATCTAAGACACTTCTTGACCAACGTGGACCATGAACCCTAACTTGTGTCCACTTCTCAAAAATTTGCTTCTAAAATGTTGCCTAATCTACTTCACAAACACTATAAATACCACTAGGGGCCCTAGTAGAAGACACTCATCACTGACAAAGTGAAATACATTTCATTTCTTTTTCTTTTCAAATCATCAAATCCAAAGGCTTGTAAAGCACCACAATCACCAAAAATGACAAGAAATAGGATCAAACTTGCATTCATAACCGATAATGCTGAAAGGGCAGCAACCCTTAGAAGAAGGAGAGCTAGTATGTTCAAGAAAATCGACGAACTCTCCACACTATGCGACGTCAAAGCCGGCACCGTCATTTACAACCTAGGAGAGGCTGAACCGATGGTGTGGCCATCATACGAGTACATGAAACAAATGTTTGAGAAGTTCTTGAGCATGTCAATAATAGACAGAAGTCAAAAGATGGTGACATATGAGCGCTACCTCATACAAACGATCACCAAGCAGACTGAGAAAAATAATAGAGAAAAGAAAAATAATGATAAAAAAGAAATTCAAGAAATCATGAATCAAATGTTTGAAGGAAATGATCTGAATGAACTTAATATGATGAAGTTGAATTTATTGTCTTTGTTGGCAGATGATAAGTTGAAGCAACTAAAGAATAGGCAAAGTAGGCCCCGTGGTCAACAGATGGCTCTTTTTCCTCCCCCGCCTCCTCTACCTTTGTCGCCAGTTCCAGCTCCAAAAATCATAGAAGTAGAAGAACCAGTTCCAGCTCCTGAAATGATTGAAGTAGAAGGACTTCCTGAAATGATAGAAGTGGAAAGACAAGTTCCAGCTCCTGAAAGGATAGAAGTGGAAAGAGTAGTTGAAGATGGAGGAAGCTTGATTCCGATGATAATTCAGGAGTTGATGAACGACCAGTGTTTCATGGAAACAACGGCGGAACGTATGGAGCAGTTGCTAGCAGAGGATGTTGATGGAACAAGTTACAGTGAAAATGAAGAAGACCTGTGGGAGGACTTAGATGAAGTGTTCCATCATATTTACTTCCCATGAAACACCTTGTTCACATTGTTCTTCAATAGTGTCTCCAAAATCTATGCATGTTAGGAGACAAAATCATTTGAATTGTGATAAAGTGTGTTTCTTTTATGTTTAATAAATTATTTTATTTTATTTTTTTTCAACTTTGACATGTAAAGAGCATCTCCAATGACAAGTTATTTGAGTTGTCATTGCCAAAATATGACAAGAGTTTTAAAAAATATAACTCCAATGGACTGCTATAACCCCTACTAAATTTGACAAATGTCATTTCATCTCTCAAATTCGGCAATTTGCCAAACTTGCCACGTCATCCAAATAAATGGAATTTGGCTCTAAAATTTACATGGAAGAAATAAACACAATGAAACAATAATATACCAGAGATGGAACAATGGAGTATCCAAAAAAAAAAAACACAGTGGAACAAAAAATTTGCCATTACAATAGATTTTTGGAAAAATTATTACCAGAGATAGAACAATATATTCAAATTTCAACATACCAAATACAGAATTAGTAAATTTTTAATTTTCCAAATTTTAGTTTCACCAATTTGAAGCAAACAAAATTTTAAAAAAAAATTAGAAAATGAACACAGTGAAGTAAAAAAAAAAAAACCTGACAGTGAGAGAGAGAAGAGAGACAGATGATCTTCTTTGTGTTCTTTGATACAAATAATTCTACAAATGATACAGATACGTGATCTTCTTTGTGTTCTTTGATACAGATGATTCTACAGATGATACAAATGAGAGAGAGAAGTGTCTATCCGTGAGAGAAAATGATCGATCAGTTGGATAGAGAAGATATATATATATGTATAGAGAGAGAGAGAGAGAGAGAGAGAGAGAGAGAAGAGTGAGATAAAGACAGGGGTGGAGGTAAAAAGAGACGGAGAGCAGAGAGAGAGACTGGTGATGGACGGAGAAAAGAAAGACGAAGAGCAGAGAGAGAGAGACTTTCGGTGATGGAGGGAGAAGAGATGATATCTGTGAGAGAGAGAGAGACACGTGAATGGTGGTGATGAAACAAAATAGAGCCGTTGTGCTCTATCTGGCTAAAAATAAATAAATAAACAAATAACAACAAACAGGTGGACGGTTGTGATGAAACGAAATAGAGCCGTTGTGTTCTATTTTGCTAAAAATAAAAAATAAAAACAAACACCAGTTTGTGTCAAAAATAACTATGTAGTGATATGTTTTTGGGTGGGATGAATTAGATATATATATTTTTTCCAGTTTTTTAATTTTTTTCATTTTTGATATTTGTCTAGTCGGGAATAATATAATACAAATAGTTAAAAAAAGGTTACAAAAGACAAAAAATAAACAAAAAAAATCACAAAAATATATATATATATATATATCCAAACAATACCTACAAATTTGAAGGAAAAATTGGTTGAGATTTGCCAAAATAACAAATGATTATTGGAGTACCATTGCTATAATTTGGCAAAATAACACTATTTATTGTCAAATTATAACAATAATAATGAGATTATAACAGCAATGGTTGGAGATGCTCTAACAATGATGACTGCAAGATTATAAAGCAAATAATATTGATAAAATATACATTAAACGACACAAATAACCGTTAAAACTACACACACAAGGAAAGGTAAATTTTTGTGGATGTACAAATCCATTTTATTTTATGATTGCTTGTTCTTACTCTTTTTAATTTCTAAATAAAACCATTTTTAAATAATAATCAAATCCATCAATTTCATGACAAACAAAAGTGAGATATATTGAATTGTTACATTCACTTCGATACACTTTATTGTTTGGGCCCTCAAACATTTTTCTTATAATAATTTTCCCACCGCATGAGAATGAGATGAGATAATAGTTGAATTTAGGGTGAATTACACTAATAGTCCCTATAATTTGGGATTC
This sequence comes from Camellia lanceoleosa, assembly GCA_025200525.1. Lineage (NCBI taxonomy): Eukaryota > Viridiplantae > Streptophyta > Magnoliopsida > Ericales > Theaceae > Camellia > Camellia lanceoleosa. Next base: position 88,879,663 of record CM045772.1, on the reverse strand, counting down.
GTGTCACTTTGGTTCTTGACTTTTCAATTGTGACATATTTGATCCTGAATTTTAAATCTTGTTCCAAATAAGAACAATTGAAGTTACCATTACTTAATTTCAAGGGCAAAATCATCAATTTGATAAAATATCAATTAATTGACAAAAATAAATGTTGAATTTTTTTTTCAAAATTTTTAAAAATTATTTCTATCCATCATAGATAATGTAGCGATCCTAGTTTTGCCACTTCTCTGAGTATGTCGAAGATCGAACTGCCCGGTCAGCTCGCAGGGGTCCAGGGGCAGCGCCCTTGGTGAGTCCTAGGGCAGCGCCCTAGCGGGGTTGAGAGGCAGCACCCCCGAAGCAAAAATGCAAAATGCATTAGAAGTTACTTGTCCACTAGAGCGGCCGTTTATGCGCTCGAGCGGAGAATGTTTGGTTCTAGAAGTTTGACATGTCTGCAAAAGTACTGGAAAAATGTATTTGACACTCAAGCGGGGCTTTCCACGCTCGAGCAGACCATGTTATATCAGTTCGTGAATCTGATATTTCATATCACTTTTGTATATCTCTCTTTCTCTAAAAACCCTTTCCTCTCCCTTCTCTCTACATTTCTCTACACAAACTGGATCAAAAACCTTGATTTCTTAAGATCCATTTGAGTTTTGCCATTGCTTCTTCATCAAAGTGGGTTATTATGTCGAGGGCTTCGTTGTGTGCGGTGAAAATCGAGTTTCGACACCGTTAATTTTGAGGGTTTCATATCATTTTTTCTTCAAAACTTGAGGTAGGGATTTTCTTAGAGTTATATATATATTTGCAAGATCTATATGATTTTTGAAATCATCTTTCGATAGCTTTGAAAATTGATTGTTGATTCAAGAAGTTGAGCGATTTTGAAAGTGGGTCTGTCTCTTATTCTTTTAAAATGATCTTATAGGTTTTGATCTTCGTTAATTGAAGAAAATATGATTTTTGGAAAGGTTTCTTTCAAAAGATTTGAGTTGTATGGTTTTGGTGAGAAAACCTAGAATTTGGGAATTTTTTTTAAAAGAGACTGAAAATCCATGAATGATATTGTTATATTTATTTTGTATGTCAAAATAAATGGATGTTTAGAAATTTTCTTATTTATATTTATATAAATGATGAATTTTAGGCAATATGAGAATTGTTGGTCATTTTGGAAATTATTATTCAAAACGTTGAAATAGTCTTGAAATGACTAATTGTTAAGGATACTTGAGAATAGGGAATTGTGTTATTCCTTGGATGATGAAATGGAATAAATGTATTTATATTCATTTTGTGTTATTGGCATAACAATTCATTTGATTAAATTAAACTTTGAAAGTTGATTTGAAAACTTGCATTGAGAAAAGAATGTTGGAATTTCATAGAATGGTTTTGCGGTAAATATGTTGGTAAATCTTGATAGGTGGTGAAGATGATATTGAATAAGTTGACCTGAGAGTCCGGGGGTGAAAGACCGAAAACCCGTGGGGATAGGTGTCGAGCCTTCCGGTTAATGCCGGTAAAAATAACAATTTGGTAGTACTTGCATAGTCTACTTGCTGATACCGACCTAGGGATTACCAGAGTCGTATTTATCGCCCTTGAAATAAATTGTTAAGTTTTGAACAATTGAAATTGCATGATATTATTGAGCATGATGGTTTTCAAAAGATGAAAATGTGATTTATCTTCAAAAATGGCATAGCATGGCATGTGTATTTCATCTCTTGAGACTTGTATAAAATGTATATACTTTGTTAAAAATCTCCTACTGGGCTTTATGCTCACCCTACGGGATTTTTTGTACAGGAAAAGATGTGGTGATCCCACCCAACTAGGGGCGTGGAAGTATGTGTGTTGGGAGTACAATGCTCTCATTTTGCCGTGACTCTGTGCATAAGCCAAGGGCTATGTTTGTGTGGTTTTGAGTAACTGTTTTGTGTAACCAAGCTCAAGCCTTGGAAACTTGTAAACCCTTGGGATATTTATTTGTTTATTTACTTGTTGCATGAAGAACTATTGTATCATGTAATGTAAGTTTGGAGATTTATATTCGGTTTTTCTTGAAAGAGCCAAGATTGTTGTATTATCATTTGAGCTAGAAATTTGGGGCATTAAAACTTGGTATCAAAGCTACCGAGTTTGAATACTTAGAGCTCAAGGGAAGTGGTTGTTTAACCATAATGGGTTCATTTAGCATGCTCAGGAAGTGTTATGCATTTTGTGACTATGTAATAACATGCTTATGTGACTAAATGGGTATGGGATTGGACTTTTGGGATGTTGTTTGCACCTGTTAAATTCACTGAGGTCTTATTAGAAGGGTACTTGATCAATACTCATTCTAGTAAGAATTCTTGATTTTTTGTGGGACGAATCTCATCATAAGAGTATAATCCGTATGTATTTACATGACTAAGTGCTTATGTGGAGTGAAGTTTAATTGTTATATGGTAGAGGAATATATAGCATTATTGTGATCAAACGTATAAGGCAAGTTGCGGGCATGTGTGGGTTAGTGTGCTAAATTAATTCTATTGTCATTTATAGGATGTCAGGAAGAGGTCAAACCCATGGTGGTAGAGGTGGGAGATGTGGTAGGGCTCGTCGAGATGTGCATGAGGTACTAGTACATAAGGTTCTGGTGTAAGAAGAAGAGTCCGGCCAAGCTAATGTGGCTGAACAAGTAGGGCAGGTGAGAATCCCGAGACAAGCCAGTCAAACCGCAATGGGGGCCTTAGCTCAAGAAATAGCAAGGGCTTTAAGAGAGTCTATGAAATTGTTCAGTGTGGAGAATCAAGCTCGAGAGAACACCGCGGAGTCAAGGGCGAGTTTCTTTACTAAAGAGTTCTTGCAGGCCAAACCGGATAAGTTCCGTGGTGGTCCCGAGCCCAAGAAAGCGGATGAGTGGCTCGAACAAACTGTGAAGACATTTGAGATGCTTCAAATCGAAGATAGTGAATTAAGAGTGACTCTATTGAGTTACTACCTTAAGAGAGACGCAGGTCAATAGTGGAAATATGCCAAGGGTAGAGTGGAGCCGACATGGGAAGCCTTTGCGGTTGCTTTCCAAGATAAATGCATACCTTCCACTGCTAGGGAGAGATTAAGGCAAGAGTTTAAAGACCTCAAACAACTCGACATGCCGTGACTGAGTTTGAGGCGGTCTTCTCTAGTTTGTCCAGATTTGCACCAGAGTTGGTAGCAGCGGAAGAGCGCTATTACATTGAATTTGAAAAGAAATTAAAAACAAAAATTATGTGCAAGCTTGTCGGAAATATGATTTGGAAATATGACTGTCTTGTGGAGACGACGACACACATAGAAATTTCCATACAAGCTAAGGAGGAGAGGCTTCGGAGTTTGAGGTCGAGGGGCTAAGAGTCTCAATGACACTATAGGCAAAACAAGAAAAATAGGAACACCTATCCATCCCAGTCCCAGCCCCAACAGTCTAGATCCACTTTTCCTTTGCCTAGTGTGGGTCTGGGAAAAAGTGCATCGAGTAGCTTCTCGTGTTTCAAGTGTGGCCAACCGGGTCACAAAGCCTTCTCATGCCCACAAAAAGGAGGGGGGCAGTTAATAGTTCCACCACCTAATCGATCTCAAACTCAATCTCAGTCTCAAAATAAAGGTCAAGGGTTTAATTGTTATCGGTGTAGTCAGCCGGGGCATATTATAGCGATCCAGGTTTTACCCCGACTTTTGTTGTGTTCCGAACTCGGGTTCTGTGGTCGTATGTTGTTGTCTATGTCTTGTTTCCTCCCTTTAATTCTTTGAATTTGAGTTTTGGGACTTGTTGGGCGAGTTTGGAACATGTTGGTTGTCTATTGGTGCAAATGGTTGCTGTTCGGGTTTTGGCTTCTTCGCTCGAGTGAGGCTTTTTGTGCTCGAGCGAGCCTTGGGTATTTGCTTCTTTGCTCGAGCGAGGGTTCTTGCACTCGAGCGAGGATTGAAAGTCCTCAGGTTCCTTACTTAGACGCAGCTTTCGCTCGAGCGAGAACTTTTGCGGTTGAGCGAGACGCGAATTATTTGTTCCTTCACTCGAGCAAGAACTCTTGCGCTCGAGCGTGCGTCTGTATTGGTGGCAGACCTAAAGCTTCACATTATGTGCTCGAGCAAGGCCACTTGTTGAGTCTGGTCACTCGAGCAAGGCTCGCATATATCAGTTCGTAGCAACGTGATTTTATATCACTTTTTAGTCCCTTCTTCACTCAAAACCCTAGATCGACTGCCTCTCTCTCTACTAATGCTCCTCGATCTAGAGTCTCTCTACCCTACTCCCTTTGTAAAAAGGCTAGAGTTTGGCGTGGGCTTCCTTTTGATCAGAAAAAGTTCAAGTTTGGAGTATCTTCAAGTTTCTCCTTCTTCCTCTTTAAGCTTTTCCATTTGAGGTAGGGATGTTTTACTCTTTATTATGAGTTTTAACCTAGATGTGTGTCATCTTTGCATAAATGGTGGAGTTGGGAAGTTTGGGTGAAGTTAGGGTTTGGGATTGAATTTGTGAAAGAGAGGTTTTCTATTTTGGACTCCATAAGTGTATGTGAGGTCTTGAAAATGGGGTTATTAGTGTTTAATGGGTGAAATCTAGCCTTGGGTGCAATATTTGGGAAAAGGGGAAAAATGCCCTAGTTTGAATTAAATGAACTATTTGTATAAATAATGAGATCAATGTCGAAATATGAAATTGGTTTGGGAATTGTGAAATTGGGGGGGGGGAATGTGATTAAATGGTGTAGTTGGATTGATAAATTACTCACCTATGAAAAATTTGGTAAATTATCTGTTGATAGATTTATTTATCTGTTTAGAAATATCTGTCTTGGGCTATCGATAGATGATAGTTATGATTGTTGTAGAAAATGCATGAGGATTAGGAAAATTTAAACTAATCAATTCAATTATGTCATTGATTGTGATGGTTTGATTTAAACCATTGAATATGTGAATGGATGAGTCATTGTATATAACATGTGTTTAAATACATTGTATATATATTATTGTATGGGAAGAGATAGGGGATGTACTCCATTGTTTGAGAGGAGATAAGGGATGGACTCCATTGATAATTAAGTTAGCCGAAGTGTCTAGGGTGAAAGTCCCAAAATCTTATATTTATGGGTGCCGGTTCCCTCAAACGTGGTTCCGTAAAATGGCAAGAAATAGAAGTGTTGAATTGATGAATGTGTTGAATTGTGAACCATTAAGTTGTAGTCTCATATTGGTTGTTTTGATAATAATGAACTCGATTAATTGATTTTCCCGACATGGGAGAAATGGAAATGAAATGAGATATTGGCTATCTATATTAACTTATCTTGAAAGAAATACGTATTGGTTAAGAATGTTACACCTTTATCTGATGCTCATATTTTAGTTAATTCTCATATATGGTTTAACATATCTCTACTAGGTTTTGGCTCACCCTACTTAGGACACCATTTTCAGGTACAGGTGACATGCCGCCTCCAAGGACATAGCTTCGGACGTTTAGGGGCTGAAGGCTTCATTTCGCATATTTTTTTTTTTTTTTTTTTGTGTTTAATGTAAATTCAAGCCAAGGGCTTTATATGTAAAAGAGTTAGGACTCTTCTTTTGTTGTAACCAAGTTATCTCTTGGAAAGCTGTAAGCTTTTAGGGCATTTATTTTGTTGATATCTTTTGTAAAGAAGACTCTGATGAATGAAATATATAACTTTCCATTATGTTTATGGATCTTATGAATGGTTGATTATATCATAATTTGAGGGCGTTACACATATGAAAAGAACTTGCCCACAGTTGGAAGACACATCTGGCGCATCAGGGTTGAAGCAGACTCAGAGCCACCAGCAGGCTCAATCAGTCCAAACTTCGCGAGTTAATCAGGGAGCCGCTTCGGCTCATTTAGTACAATAGGCCTATACTCCAAGAGGGGAGCAAGTCAATCAGGGGCCACATGGGCGCGTATATGATGTTACCGTGCCAGAGTAGTTGCCAGAATCCTCAGTTGTAAGAGGTAGTTGTTGTGGTAATTCTTTGGCTAATGTATTGATAGACACGGGTGCATCTCATTCATTTATATCTACTGTATTTGTTTCTGCATTGGGGTTAGAGGTAGCACGGTTAGTGCCTCCACTCAGAGTAGAGTCACCTATTGGGGGTACAGTTGATTTAGACCAGGGTTGTCGTGATTGTGAAATAGAAGTTACCAGGCGTCGACTTCCATTTGCTTTTGTGTTGCTAGATATGTCAAGTTTTGATGTCATTTTAGGCATGGACCAGTTGTGTTCTTATCAAGCTATGATTGATTGTTACCGTTAGAGAGTTACAGTGTGCACTTCGGGTGGTGATCGTTTTTATTTTCTGGGGAACCGAGTTGATAGAGCCTTGTGCCAGTTGTTGACCCTCGTAGTAGGAGCAAGCTTAGTGGCCTTCTTGCAACTCTCTTGGATAATGAGAGTGATGGGGCTCGTGTTGAGTTACCAAGGGTAGTTTGTGAATACTCGGATGTCTTTCCAAAAGATCTTGTTAGTTTACCACCTCATCGGGAGATCGAGTTCTCCATTGAATTAGTGTCTGGCATGGCACCGAGTTCCATGTCATTGTATAGATTTGCACCCGCTGAATTGCATGAGTTGAAGATTTAACTCCAAGAACTTTTAGACAAGGGCTTCATTCGCCCTAGTACATCGCCTTAGAGAGTGCCAGCTTTCTTTGCGAAGAAGAATGATGGGTCATTGTGGTTGTGTATTGATTATCGCAAGTTGAATAGAGTTATAGTTAAAAACAAGTATCATCTACCCAGAATAGATGATTTGTTTGACCAACTTAGAGGGTCTCGTTGCTTCTCAAAAATAAATTTGAGGTCGGGGTACCATCAGTTGAGAGTCCGGGAGGAGGACATTCAAAAGACAGCCTTCCGTACTCATTATGGCCACTATGAATTCCTTGTAATGCCTTTTGGGTTGACCAATGCACCAGCTTCCTCTATGGATTTGATGAACAAAATTTTTTGGGAACACTTGACCGTTTTGTGGTCATCTTTGTGGACGAAATCTTGATTTATTCAACCTCTAAAGAAGAACACGAGACTCACTTGCGGGTAGTGCTGGGTTTACTTAGTGAGCACCAATTGTATGCCAAATTTGAAAAATGTGAGTTTTGGTTAACAGATGTGAAGTTTTTGGGGCATATAGTGTCTAGAGAGGGAGTGACTGTGGACTCCTCAAAGATAGATGCCGTACAGGATTGGGAACAACTTAAGAATGTTTTTGAAATCCGGAGTTTCTTGGGATTAGCGAGGTATTATCAATGTTTTATAAGGGACTTCTCTAGACTAGCTGTACCTTTGACTAGGTTGACTAGAAAGGGTATCAAATTTGTGTGGAGTAAGGCTTGTGAAAAGTCATTCCAAGAGTTTAAGACTAGATTGACTACCGCACCGGTTTTGATAATTCCGGAAAGGGATTTGAATTACACTGTTTATTGTGATGCGTCTGGAGATGGACTTGGTTGTGTCTTGATGTAAGTGGGAAAATTTGTGGCCAACGGTTCATGACAATTGAAAACTCATGAGAAAAATTACCCCATCATGATCTAGAATTAGCAGCGGCGATTTTTGCTTTGAAAATTTGGAGGCATTACTTGTACGGTGAGAAGTTTGAAGTCTTCTCCGATCATAAGAGTCTAAAGTATTTGTTTTCTCAAAAAGAGTTGAATTTACGACAACGGAGGTGGATGGTATGGAGGATTATGACTTTGAGTTACACTATCATCCAGGGAAGGCCAATGTGGTGGCCAATGCTTTGAGTTGAAAATCTGTGAGTAGTTTGGCAAGTGTGGCCATTCGGGAATGGGATATGCTAGATGTTATTGGCAAGTTTGATTTGCACTTGGGTGAGTCCGGAGAGAGTACTACCTTGTTTACTTTGAATGCTCAACCTACCTTGGTTAGTAAGGTCATAGAGGCACAACGAGGAGACCGTGATGTTGAATCAATCCGTGTTAAGATTTCCAATGGAAAGGAAGAGAAAGGTTTCAACATTCACTCGGATCTGAGTGTATGTTACCTAGACCGTTTGTTTGTACCAGAATCTTGTAGAGAGGAAGTACTTCGGGAGTTCCATCACTCACGCCTTGCGGTACACCCGGGAGGCACTAAAATGTATCATGATCTTAGTTGTCAGTTTTGGTGGAGAGGTATGAAACAAGATGTCACTTTATTTGTATTGAAGTGCCTTACTTGTCAACAAGTGAAGGCTGAACACCAAAGACCAGCGGGTTTGTTACAACCCTTACTGATAACTAAGTAGAAATGGGAGCGTGTTACCATGGATTTTGTAGTTGGGCTTCCTAGAACACAACGAGGCAATGACATCGTTTGGGTGATTGTTGATAGGTTGACTAAGTCTACCCATTTTATTCCGATATCAACCAGCAACTCAGTTGAACACTTAGCAGAGTTGTACATTAGAGAGATAGTTCGACTTCATGGAGTCCCTGTGACTATTATGTCGGATAGGGATCCTCGTTTTACTGCCCGGTTATGGCAAATCCTTCAAGAAGCGTTGGGAACTAAGTTGACTCTTAGCACAGCTTATCATCCTCAAACTAATAGACAGTCGGAACGTACCATTCAGATTTTGGAGGACATGCTTAGAGCTTGTGTCCTTGATTTTAAGGGGCCTTGGGAAAGGCACTTACCATTGATTGAGTTTGCTTACAACAATAGTTACCAAGCTAGTATTAAGATGACACCATTTGAGGCCTTGTATGGTCGACCTTGTAGATCACCGGTTTGTTGAGCCGAAGTGGGTGATGCATGGTTACTGGGTCTAGAAATTGTTAGAGAGACAACCGAGAAAGTTGGTCTCATTCGGAAGAGGTTAGCTACGGCTCAAAGCCGACAAAAGAGTTATGCCGATAAGAGGGGACAACCTTTATCTTTTGAAGTTGGTGACTATGTGTTTCTAAAAATCTCACCAAGGCGGAGTTTTATGAGATTTGGTAAAAGTGGTAAATTATCTCCAAGGTTCATTGGACCTTTTGAGATCTTAGAGCGAATTGGGGAAGTGGCATACCGGTTAGCTTTACCGCCACAACTTTCAGGAGTTCACAATGTATTTCATGTAGCTATGCTTAGGAAGTATGAACCCGACCCTTCTCATGTGCTTGATTGGGTTGACTTGGAGGTAGATGAGGATGCCTTTTACGAAGAACGACCGGTTCAAATATTGGATACCTGGGAGCAAGTGCTACGGGGCAAAACTATACCATTAGTAAAGGTGTTGTGGAGACACCATGGGGTTGAAGAAGCGATGTGGGAACAAAAGGCGGAAGTCCGCTCCAAATATCCAGATTTGTTTGAAAATGCTTAAGTTGCTTTTCTTTGAAATATTCGCTAGTGTTGAGGGAAACATATTTAAAGTTGTTAACCATATATTGATAGGTACATTGTTGTTTTAAGCATAAGGTTGTTAAGAGTTGCCATTACTTTTTGAGAAATTTCATGTTTATGCGTATTTGGGAGGTTGTTGTTAATGAGATAACCATGGTGGAAAAGATGGAATTTGGTTGAGAGTTAGTATTGTGATTTGAAAATAAAATAGCATGGTTTTGATCACTAGAAACCCCTTTGTTTGGGTAGTTTGATTTGAAATTTCGGGGACGAAATTCTTTAAGGGGGGAAGGTTGTAGCGATCCCAGTTTTGCAACTTCACTGAGTATGTCGGGGATCGAGCTGCCTGGTCAACTTGCGGGGGTTCAGGGGACAGCGCCCCTTGGCGGGTCCTAGGGTAACGCCCTAGCAGGGTTGAGCGGCAGCGCCCCCGAAGCAAAAATGCAAAATGCATTAGAAGTTGCTTGACCGTTCGAGCGGCCGTTTATGTGCTCGAGTGGAGAATGTTTGGTTCTAGAAGTTTGACTTGTCTACAAAAGTACTAGAAAAGTGTATTTAACACTTGAGCGGGGCTTTCCACGCTCGAGCAAACCATGTTATATCAGTTCGTGAATCTGATATTTCATATCACTTTTGTATATATCTCTTTCCTCTCCCTTCTCTCTACATTTCTCTACACAAACATGATCAAAAATCTTGATTTCTCAAGATCCATTTGAGTTTTGCCATTGCTTCTTCATCAAAGTGGGTTATCATCTCGAGGGCTTCGTTGTATGCGGTGAAGATCGAGTTTTGATATCGTTTATTTTGCGGGTTTAATCTCATTTCTTCTTCAAAACTTGAGGTAGGAATTTTCTTAAAGTTATATATGTATATATATTTTTGTAAGATCTATATGATTTTCGAAATCATCTTTCGATAGTTTTGAAAATTGATTGTTGATTCAAGAAGTTGAGCGATTTTGAAAGTGGGTTTGTCTCTTGTTCTTTTAAAATGATCTTATGGGTTTTGATCTTCGTTGATTGAAGAAAATATGATTTTGGAAAGTTTTATTTCAAAAGATTTGAGTTGTATAGTTTTGGTGAGAAAACCTAGAATTTGGGAATTTTTTAAAAGAGACTGAAAATTCATGAATGATATTGTTATATTTATTTTGTGTGTCAAAATAAATGGATGTTTGGAAAATTTCTTATTTATATTTATATAAATGATAAATTTCAAGGAATATGAGAATTGTTGATCATTTTGGAAATTATTGTTCAAAACGTTGAAATAGTCTTGAAATGACTAATTTTTACGGATACTTGACAAGAGGGAATTGTGTTATTCCTTAGATGATGAATTGAAATAAAAGTATTTATATTCATCTTGTGTTATTGGCATAACAATTCATTTGATTAAATTAAATTTTGAAAGTTGATTTAAAAACTTGCATTGAGCAAAGAATGTTGGAATTTCATGGAATGGTTTTGCGGTAAATACGTTGGTAAGTCTTGATAAGTGGTGTAGATGATATTGAAAAAGTTGGCCTAAGAGTCCGAGGTGAAAGACCGAGAACCCGCGCGGATAGTTGTCGAGCCTTCCAGTTAATACTGATAAAAATGACAATTTAGTAGTACTTGTATAGTCTACTTGCAGACACCGACCTAGGGATTACCAGAGTCATATTTACCGCCCTTGAAATAAATTGTTAAGTTTTGAACAATTGAAATTGCATGATATCATTGAGCATAATGGATTTCAAAAGATGAAAATGTGATTTATCTTCAAAAAGGGCATAGCATGGCATGTGCATTTCATCTCTTGAGACTTGTATAAAATATATAAACTTTGTTAAAAATCTCCTACTGGGCTTTATGCTTACCCTAGGGGATTTTTGTACAGGAAAAGATGTGGTGATCCCACCCAACTAGGGGCATGGAAGTATGTGTATTGGGAGTACAATACTCTTATTTTGCCGTGACTCTGTGTGTAAGCCAAGGACTGTATTTGTGTGGTTTTGAATAACTGTTTTGTGTAACCAAGCTCAAGCCTTGGAAACTTGTAAACCCTTGGAGGTATTTATTTGTTTATTTACTTGTTGTTGGATTAATGTGTTGTTACATAAAGAACTATTGTGTCATGTAATGTAAGTTTGGAGATTCATATTCGGTTTTTCTTGAAAGAGCCATGATTGTTGTATTATTATTTGGGTTAGAAATTTGGGACGTTACAAATAAAATTATGTAAAATTGAAAAATCTTTTAGACATTTATTTATTTTTTTTACCAAATTAATTTTTAGGGTAAATTACATTGACACCCCTTGAGGTTTTGGTCTGATTATGTTCTCACCCTTGTGGTTAATAGCCTCATTTCACAAACTCCTTACTTACATAAAAAGCAACAACTCTTGGTAGAAAAACAGAATAAATTATATTTGAAAAAAAAAAAGGGAAAGGAAATGAAAGGAAAGAAAAAAAAATCGAAGTAAAGCAAAAGAAGAAAATAGAGAGTGCATAAATTTAATATTTTTTTATACCAACGTTAAGTACGTCTAAATAATTATAATGACAAGGGATCAGTGTAATTTTCTAAACGTCAGGGGGTGATATGTATTAAACCCAAATTTTCGGGGGTGTAAGTGTAATTTTTCCTTATTTTTATTAGTATATGCTTGAATGATGATCAAGTAATGGGTAGTTATTAGGATTTTAATATGTAATCGATATATTTAATATATGAAATATTTTTAGTTTTAGATTTTTTGATTTAATGAAAAGGTTTAATAATGATATCAAAATTTTTGTCATATTTGACTTTTGAAAAAATAGAAACTAATTTAATGAAAATAAAAACAACCATCTATTACATGATCATCATCCAACCACATAATAAAAATTAATTTGGTAAAATAAATAAATCTAAAAAAATTATCAATTTTACATAATTTTATCTTTAGTGGGTAAAAATAATTTTTAAAAATTCAAAACTATTTTTTTGACATTTATTTTTGTCCAATTAGTTTATATTTTATCAAATTGACGATTTTACCCTTAAAATTAAGTAATGGTATCTTCAATTATCCTTATTTAAAACAAGATTCAAAATTCATGATCAAATGTGTCATAATTAAAAAGTCAGGGATCAAAATGACACAAATCCCAAACTATAAGGGCCGTTAGTATAATTCCCCCTTAAATCTATCATTTTACATACCCTTTTGTTCTAAGATATTCTCCCCTTTTTTTTTTTCCACGTAACAATCAAGATAAGAATAATTATCGATAATTCAAACTCCACATGCACTATTTTGTTTTAACAAATTACAGTTAAATAGATTTTTCATGCAATGAATGGTATGAAAATAAAGGCACCACAATAGACGATATATAGATAAATTCATGCACTCAAATTCTTGTTCTAAGATACCTTCTTGTTCTAACTTCTATGATATCATTTACCCAACTAAATATTATAATGACAAACATGAGCCTGCCGATGATGTTTGGGCTAATTGCAGTGCCAAAAATTGGTTGTTTTGGCCACATTTTTTCTTATAGATAAAGGAACATGAACTTGAGGCATTATCTTAAAAAAAATTTAAAACATTTTAAAAAAAACAAAACTATTTTTAGATTTAGAAAGTAGGTTTTTTAGTTAGTCAATAAGCCAGTGATTAGAAGAGTTAAATATATATATATATATTGCTTCAATGTAGGATGGTCATTTTGTTAACATATTGAGAGGGTAATTTATATCTAAATTGGGCTGAGCTAAGGAGGAGACTTCCTTAGAAATTGGGCCGCGTAATGGACCGAGGTAATGATAGATTTACTTCGGTCCAAGAACTAAACGCATATGAGCCACGGTAGAAAAGATTAGCAAGTGGGTCGCGGTCCAAGTATTAGTTTGGTTCGAGTGTTAGTTCGGTCCAAGTGTGGTAGGGACTTTTTCAAGTGTTACCTCAGTCCAAACGTGATTATAAGTTACCAATCGGAGTAGAGATCGTTATCTCGGCCATGGCACTTGGAGCAGAGGTAATGGCTTCTCTTGGTGGGCTTCGCTCTGGATAGCGCGGTAGAAGCTTACTCCGGTTAGCCCGGTCCAAGAGAGCCTTGGAGTTAGCTCGGTCATGGAGAGCCTTGGAGTTAGTTCGGTCCAAGAGAGCCTTGGAGTTAGTCCGGTCCAAGAAAGCTTTGCAGTTAGCTCGGTCATATCATATTGAGCCAAAGTATGATTGAGCTTTCCTCATAACCATGCTATCGGTTAGCCCAATCCGTGCTCGTTGTGGTTAGCACGGTCTCAGACAACTGAGTTGGAATATGTCAAACCGAGGTACGCAGTGAAATGAAGAACCAAGCTAGTGGTAGCTCGGTCTAGTCTGCGGCTTTAGCATGGTCATGTTATTTCGGTTGTAATGACATCCAACCGTGGTAAAACCATCTCACTTGGTTTAAGCAGTGAGGGGGTGTTGAAGGATAAGCATTATCCTTCAGGAGTATGATTCTTAGGAGGACTCTGAATGGAGGAGTAAGAGTCCTACTAGGATTGTGCTACGCGGAATCTATAAAAGCTCACAACATCACCTATGGAGAGGTAACACAACTTTATTTTCTGAATACATAGAGCTTTTGTCTATTTGTCAAGCTTACTGACTTAGGCATCGGAGAGGTTTCCGGCATACACCCGCCGGCTAGCTCACGTTTGTGTTTTCAGGTGATAAAGCGACGACGTACGGAGGAACGCAGACTTGATCAACAGGATTATACGAGAAGGTTTATTTCTTTCCCGTACACATATCATTTTTTAATTTTTTTCATGAAGGCGTAAACAATGAATAGATCATTCCATGTTAACGTGCACATGATGGTTCTAAGATATTTTTTCCCCTCTAATCAATGGAATTAAATTCGAAACCCATTAATTCCTTTTCCACTTTTGCTCTAATTTATATTTTCCCGCGCAATGTTTAAAATAAAAACTAAAAGCTCGATACTTCAATAATATGACGTAATTAAAATATAATCCCTAACACAAACAGAAAGTAGAGTATAACTTATCGTAAGACATTTACTATAATAACAAAAAGGTGGATTCAATTCCAAAAGTTAGTTGTTTTAGCCGAGCAATATAAATAGCCCAAAATCTACACAACATAACTAAAATTAACTGAATTACTCATTTCAACAATACTATCTATAAGAATCTAGAATAGATATGACAGAATTTTAACTAATAATATTTTTCCCAAAAAAAAATTAAAAAAAAAAATACATTGTAGTTGGATCCTTTAAGTACTACCAAATTTATGGTAAGAAATATTTCAAATAATCATTAAATTCTATATATTAATGACAAAAATATATATATACACTATTAGGTAATTACAAAAATATAGGATGTCTTGGGCGTATGCTAAAATATCAAGGGATTTTGGCCAAAACCCCCTTAGTCCAACATTTTGGTACAAAAAGGACACAAAATAATTGTATGTATAGGACAAAATTACTAGAATGACCTTCTCCATTTTCGTCAGTTTCCAAAATTCTCTCACAAAATCCTTATACAAAAGCAACATTGTAGGTATTTTGCTTGATATCTTTACAGGTCCATAGCCATTTTCGTGGAAGTTAGATTTTGGGGAGATCTTCATAGGTTTCATCTTCTACACACTAATGGTGGTCAAATTGATGAGCACAATAATTATTTGAAACACGACAAAATCTAAGGCTCCTTTTGGTTTAGTTTTATAAAGAGTTTTAAATTTTAAGTTGTATTTTGAAAAAAAAGTTATTGAGAGAGTTTTGAAAATTGAAAATTTATTCGGTTATGAGTCTTGAAAATAATTTTTGGGTGATTTTTTTTAAATTTTTTTGTAGTTGAATAGATGGGTGTACGAAAAATTTAATTAATTGATAGGTAAAATGTGAGAGAATGAGAGAGGAGAGAGGAGAGAGAAAAATTAATTAATTGATTTATTAATATATAGAAAACAAGAGAAGGAGAGAGGAGAGAAGAGTTTCGAAAATTTGTTAACCAAACATGTTTTTTGATTTTTTGATCCAAATTTAATTTGAAAACTAAACCAAACCTTGCCTAAGTTTTGTGAGTTATATTTGTGAAATTCTTATTGAGTTGTTCGGGTTCATGAAATCTAAGTTTTTTGCTTTTCTAATATGGTTAGTTGGATTGTGTTTCTATTATGGACAACCAGATTAAATTTTACTATATACTAGAGAAAAATTATACTACCATTTAGAGTAAATTTTACTATCTTTCCATTACAAGTAGTTTTTTATTTTTGTTTTTATTTTGTTGTGTTGGTGAATGATCAAACAAGAATGAAGCTCCAACTCTACCTCGAACAACAATCGAATGAAGCTCAAATTGTACCTCAATTTACTCATATGCTCTGCAAACTCTATCAAAATAAAGATTGATTATTTCCAACTACACAAAGTCTATGGACTACGATCAATGAAGAAAATAGAGCTATGTTAGGAAAAGAACAACATCAATACTGCTAAAAGATTTGATTCAAATATGTTTCATATATATATCGAGAGGTAAGACTGTCCATGAAAATATGGAAACAAATATTTTTGTCCTTCACGAAGGAAACACTTGTTCTTCAGGAGGTTTATAAATTAAAAAAGTTAGGATTATCCTTTTTACTGAAAAATGACCCAACAAAGAGATTTTGGCCAAAAAAAAAACCAAAATATCATAACATGGAGTTTATGTGAGATGAAAAACCATTTATTAGAATTCATACATAGAACTTTTATAATAATTTAGTCTTTGATTTCCTTTTAAATTAAACCATGCTCACTTCTATTGTTCATACAAGTCATTCAAATCCCAAAGTTTTGGTTGATATTGTAACCTTGTTTTAAAAAATAATTATGATACATTACTTGTCACGATCCAATCCCAGTATCCAGAATTTAGGCATCACAACTAGTCAATAACTGAAATTACCAAAGGTCAATTCTAAATTTAATAGATTAATAGCACAACGAAATAAAATAAAAGGGTACCTAAATATTTATATTATTTAGAACATACATTGGAGCTTTTTATTTTTTATATTATTAAAACCATCTGGTGTACAAAATATGTGGATCTAGATTATATATACCAAGTGCACCGTGTCTAGTCCAAGCTCTGACCTTGCTACCTCCAAAACTTACGAGCATATGGGGTTAGAAACCCCTCTAAGTCTCATTGCCTGAAAGTGTATGACAGTTATAAACACATGACAAAGTGATAAATATTAGGCTGTTTGGTGTGACTTTTTTGGCCAACTTATAGATTCTAATTTTGAAAAGCTATTTCGACTATTTGATTAAACTTATTCCAAGCAGTTTCTGATTTTGGTAACTTATTTTAACTCAAAAAGCTAAATCTGAGAAGCTATTCACCCCCTGCTTTTAATTATCAGCTTCTCTTGTGGGCATATTAATTTACGATTATACCCTTAGAGTTTTTTTATAATAAAAATATATATAGAAAAAGACCCAAATGGACTATGGATTATTACTATTTTTTTTTTTTAAATGGGAAATGTGGACTAGCAGTGGATAACAAAAAATAAAAGTTAATTTAAAAAGCTATTTCACACCTTATTTATCAAACACTACTCAGCAACTTAAATCTATAATCTAGCAGTTGTACCAAACAAATTAACAACTTATGATTAAAGCTATAATCTATAATCCGTTAAATTATAACTATAATATGTTTTAACAGATGCACCAAACGCCCCCATCACACTAAGAGCATAGGGATATAAAATTATCATGGATAATTATTTAGGCTAAACAATGCATAACTTAGTTCAAATAAATAAATTATTTTAAATTACAAAAATATGATTTAGAAAGCGTATAAGCAAAATAATCATAACCATAGTACAGAACTAAACAGAGGGTCAATGGATCCATGACAAACAGAGGGTCACTAAAGTAACCAATCATAGGACTAATGGTTATTTAAATCCCCCAAGGCATGAGAAATTGTATTTTCACATACTTAACTAGCTCAATGTACATTTTTTCTCAATACACACACCTATTAATTTATTTATTGATTAATTTTCTCAATCCACACACCAAAAATTATAATTATATCCTTCACTCATAACTATTGTACACACACCACTTAACCCTCTTTTCCACACACTTATGATTTACCTAACTTTCACATTTGCAACACTGTTAAAACTAGTAATGCCTCTGTTCCGACTAGTGTTTGTTTCAACAATTTGATAACTGGTTTAACCTGGAGGAATAAAGAGTCATAAGCAATTTATGTTCTCTGTTTGTGTGTGTTGCAATGTATTGTTGCAACCAATTGATATGTAATCTATTCTCTACTGAGAGATATCTGAGTGTTTTGTGAAATTGGTAAAAAGTTAACTTTTTGACTTTTTTTAGTTTATTTTGTCTTTTTGTGGGTAAAAAATGTGAGAGGTAATGTGACTCAAAATGAGTAAAAAACTAAAAACTGGCTTTTTATTTTCTTCTCAAAAGACCCCATAGTATCAGTTTATTTGTTGATCTGCAATATTACAAATTCGATGAATCTTGTTCATTTATTAGTACCTTATATGAGCCCAACAATCTGTCACGAGCCAATATCTGCAAGAAAGTCATTGTAAGTTACCAATAGAAATTAGGGTTTTTTTTTTTTTTTAAACTCAAAATGTGTATATTGAGATTTTTTTTGTTCTTAAAAGATGTGTACAGAGAATTTTCATATAATATTATGAGTGTTGATGGATGTCTATTATGGTTATTTTAATTTTGGATATAATTGTTATTAAATTAAAATTTCATTAAGTGTGTGTCTGGAGTTAATTAAGTGTATAAAAATAGAATTTCCCCCAAGGCATGAAACCTTCGTGGTGGTACTTACGAAATAATTGCTCACATTATCAATTATCAAATTGTCACCAAAAACATATTTAACAAACAATTATATCCATGAGTTTCTCTTTTTAAACAAATAGGGTTCATTAAATAAATAATATATTTGAAATGCAATATAATTTACAAAACATGATTTACATAAATTAACTTATGATAACTCAAGATATAATATAACTCATCTCAATATCGATTCCAAATTTTTACATTTTCGTTCACTGCGACCTGCTGACCCAACTTCTGCTTGTGCTTTTGTTTCTTTGTCTTGTTTTTTTTTTTTTTTTTTTTCCTTGTTTCAACTAACCGTTCGGTTCATCTATTTATATAGGTGAACCCACCACCAAATTTTGATGTAAAGACATGTTGCACCTTAAAAAGTGTTAGAATATTTTATGTTAGTGTGTTAGGTTTTTGATTATTTTATGTTAGTGTGTTAAGTTTTAGATGAGTGGATTTCCTTTTGGTTAGTGGATCCATTTTTGGCATGATGATACTTGTAATGTTTTCTCCTATATAATGGAGAGTGTAGCTCTTTATTAATATAACATTCAACAATATAAATCAATCAATATACATTATTCTCTTTCTCTATACATTGAAATTCTACATGGTATCAGAGCGGGTTTAAAATTTAGTATTTTCGCCTTACCGGCGGGCGGCAACCTCGCCTTGGCCGCCCACCGGACCTCAAACCCAACCCCCTCTCTCTCTCTCCTTCCAACCCATGTTTTCTAAAATTCTTCTGGCATAACTACCAGCACCAAATGACATGTTCAAGGCTTCACCTGCAGCTTCCTCTGGAGAAACAGAAGATGATGGTACACAATCGTTGATATCTACTGATTTCTTTTGTCCCGGGCCCACACCAAAACCACCGTGCAAGGCTCTTTCTCTCTTCAGTCTATCCCCAGATGGGAAAGCCAGAGATATCCCCAGATGGGAAAGCCAGAGATATCAGCAGCTCTATCCCTGTATGCACGAACTCCATGATTATTAGTTGCACAGAGTTGACCTGGCAATGAAGGCAAATCCTTGTGCACGGGGGCACCCTTTATCATCTTCGCTTCACAGTTTCCACCCTCTTAGACAAAATCTGAGTTTCCACAGCTCTAAGATTCTCCTTTTCCGCTGTAAACTGTGAAGCACAAAGAGCCTCTATGGTGTCGCTTGCACTTTTTGAAAAAATTGTTGCCATAAACTGCAAACACATGGGTCCCAGCTTTTAATTCAGATACTTCACATGGCTGAAAGGCATCCAATTTTTTTGAAAAAGGCCATGTCTGGATCCTTTGCTGCTACCATAGAGTTAGATACTTGATCCAACCGATAGACAGGAAAACCAAGAAAATACATCCCAGCAGATGTAAGTTTTCCTGTTTTTGCACTATCCTCCTGAAGTGCAAGACTGTATCCGCAAGAGTCGTCGTCATCACCTCCGGCAAGGGCGGCGTCGGCAAGACCACCACCACCGCCTAGCAAACTGCAATCCGGTGTTCCTGCCATCGGATTTGGACTACACCGCCCTCATTTGCGACCGGAGCTCCCCGATCTACATCGGATCTGGAGTTTTTCGTCATCTACATCGGATTTGGACTCCGTCGCCCTCAGATCTGCACTCATCCGTCGAATCTGGCCTTCTTTTCCGGCGAAGCAACAGCACCAACACACTGTCAACATGGCAGGCTTTTCTGGTGCATCTGATATGCGGATTAGGGCTTGTGTCAGCACTATGGATAGCCCACAAAGTCTACACCAATCTCATCTCTGATCCTTCTCAAATCCTCTGTCTGATCTGGATTATTGAGGCTCCGATTGTGATTCTTCTTTTTAGTATTTTCCGGACAAATCCAAAGGAATGCTCGTATTGGAAAGCTGTTGGACGAGGGTTATTGGGGCCTTCCTGCTGGGGCAGTAGTGAATGCGCTTGGAGCTATTGCTTTAGGAGCACCTGTTGGTGTTAAGTACTTCTCAAAGACCCTTAACTGGTCACTATTGATGTCGTTGTTTACCGTCGTCCGTGGGCAGATCTTCATCGGTGGTTTAGCAAAAGATGCAACTCATGCTACTTTTGATGTTAAGAACAAGTGGGAAAATAGTTCCTGGGGCAGAAAGCTGATTGTGCAAAAGAGAAGAGCTGCTCTTAATGTTTTTGATAGGTTCAAGCTCATGTTAGCAAAAATCAAGAGGGGTGGTCTGATCAGACAAGAGCTTGCAAAGCTGAAAAAGCAGAATGCAGCCTAAAAGCAATCAACTCATCCTCCACCACTGTTTGCACACACCCAATACCTATTTTTATTTTTTAAAACCAATCTTTACTGTTGCACCCCACTCACCAACTCCCTCAAATCTCCACTTTCTTTATTTTATTTTATTTTATTTATTTATTTTTTATTAAAAAAAATATATATATATATATACCATATCGATTTGCACACCAAACCTTACCTTATTTTATTCATCTCGGGGATCAACCCCGATCACATTTTTTACACAAAAAAAAAAAAAAAAAAAAAAAAAAAAAAAATCAACCACAACCCACAACCACTACAACAAAAAATCGGCCTTATTTTTTCGCCTCTTCAGCTGTTCGCTTCTTCTTGCCTTTGTCTTGGGCGTCCCTTGCTGGTGCTGCTTCCGTGTTTCCCACGCCGCCAAGCACGTTCACTTCCCGTTGCTCCTCAACCGTCACATATGGCGGTCCTCCAAATCTGAGCATCACGGTGGCCTTCCGCTTCAGTTCCTTGTTTTCTACCTTCAGCCCACATATCTCTGCTCGGGCATCTTTATACATGCCCTGGAGCAGAGCCGATTAAGCGTTAATCTGCACCTCATTCGTTTCTACTCTTGTTGACCACCGTCATGGTCTCAACGCATGACCTTAATGTGTAATAATTACGCCTCAATATCCGCCATTATCCGCTCCCGACACCATCGGATAGTTCAACGGCGAAACCGTGCTTGGTCCAGGGACTCTTGGTTGAGGTTCAAGGGCCATATTCTGGGTTGTGGCCTCGTTGAGATCGGGAAAGAGGGTAAGACCACGGGACGAAGAGGCTATGTTCTGGGAAGCAGAACGAGAAGAAGAAGCCATTTTCTGGGCAACAGAGTGACACAGTATCTCTCTCAGCAAAATGAAGAAGTTTTCAGAGGATTTTTCAGCAGATGTTTTGTTCTGCATAAGCGGCAGCCTCGCCTTGGTATAAATAGGCAAGGCAGACATGCGCCTCACGCGCCTCTCAGCGCAAGACGACAAAGCGGCGCGCCTTTTGATGGCTCGACTTTTGATGGATGTCGGGCACACCTTTTGATGGCACGCCTTTTGATGGCTCGACTTTTGATGGCTGTCGGGCACACCTTTTGATGGCACGCCTTTTGAATTGGGCACACCTTTTGAGGGTGCGATTTTTATATGGGTCCGACAAGACTCTGTAAACTGTCCCGACATTGATTCTGGTTAGCTCCTATATGGGTCCGACAAGACTCAGTAAACTGTCCCGACATTGATTCCGGTTAGCTCCTATATCGGTCCGACATGACCCAGTAAACTATTTTCTACAACGGTCCAAGATGACCCAAGAACTGCTTTCAACGGTCCGACATGACCCAGTAAACTATTTTCTACAACGGTCCGACATGACCCCGTAAACTGTTTTCTACAACGGTCCGACATGACCCCATAAACTGTTTTCTACATCGGTCCGATATGACCCCATAAACTATCTTCTACAACGGTCCAACATGACCCCATAAATCTTCTTCTAACGGCGACCGCGACCATACAGTGTCTCCTATCCACTTTTATTTTATTTGTCATTTTATTTTCCTGTTTTGTTACTCTCTCCAAACTCAAGTTGGTTGGTTCCTATCCCCCTTGAGTTTGAGGGGGGCTGTTAGAATATTTTATGTTAGTGTGTTAGGTTTTTGATTATTTTATGTTAGTGTGTTAGGTTTTAGATGAGTGCATTTCCTTTTGGTTAGTGGATCCATTTTTGACATGATGATGCTTGTAATGTTTTCTCCTATATAATGGAGAGTGTAGCTCTTTATTAATATAACATTCAACAATATAAATCAATCAATATACATTATTCTTTTTCTCTATACATTGAAATTCTACAAAAAGATTGACACCTTTCATGTCCTTATCTATTATGCATTAGGCTTTGTCCCAAAATTTATCCAAGCATGTTATTTCAAAACTTTAATACCTAATTAAACTTTGGCCCATTTACTAAAATTGTGATGTCCTGGGTCCTCATACCAACTTAATGATTTTTATTTCAAGGATGTTAGCTCAATTATGAATTGTTGTTCATTTTCCCAGAATGGCTTTATGCTTTAATATATTCATTCTGAGTAGATGCCACACCCCAAAATTTTATTAACCGGATACATTACCAAATCCTTAAATTTAAGTCCATTTATCTAATACATTTATATAAACAAGTGACCATTACACTTGAGTAGAAGAAAAATATTCTCTCTCGAACGAATACAACAATATTACAAACCTAGATTTACGTTACAATGCTAGGAAACAAATATTTACAAGTAAAGACACTCTTTAATCCAAAATCATAATATACATTTCATTTACACACAATTAACAAAACATATATAATAAATATTAAAAAAAATGGACTTCTTGAATCTTCCAACAGTATTTCCGAATCCTTTTCCCTAAAAATGATAAAAAAATATATGGGATGAACAAACATGTCCAGTAGGAATTTTCAAAGATTCTCAACAATAAGATCTCTAGATACATGCGATCATGAATGCTAAAGAATGATACATATATAATTAATGTGCTCTTTTGATACTCATAATACTATACATATGGGTAATACCTTTCTCATAAAAAAATCTATGAAAACTTTTCAAAGAAAACTTTTTCTTTTGTTTCCATAGCATTCTAATACAGTTTTTCAAAGTTCTTTCAGGAATCCCTTGTTAACATCACTTAAAGGTCAAGAATGTAGGAATCAATCATTCTACCATAATCCACATCAAGCCATCACTCCATCATATCTCGCGTAAAATGAATCAACTCAATTTCATCTATTCAACTTTACACAATTAAATTATTCACTTCTCATTATCATAATCACACATATAAATCTCATTATAATCAATTCACATAAAACCAAATAAAAACCGGCTCCATTTCCAAGCCACATCATCACACCACACACTTTTCCGAGCGCTACTCTAGAAGAAACGCGAAACCTCTATTAAGCACCACACTTTACCGGTCACAAGCCGAAAGGAATGTGGAACCTCATGCTTTACCGGTCACGAGCCGGAAGGAAAGCGGAGCCTCAACATACCTCAACAAACCACACGCTTTACCGTGCGCTACTCTAGAAAAAAGACAGAATCTCTATTAAGCGCTACACTTTACCAGTCACAAGCTTGAAAGAAATGGACCCTCATTCCAATATAACCATCCATCATTTCATCACGTTATTTATTATTACAATTCCGACAAGGCTAACAACACCGTTCATTATTTTCCATCACACAATAATCTAACAGCACATCCCCCATAAACATAAAGGCTATCTATAGAAACAATCACAATTCCTATGTTTCATTTCTCTCAATACTTCTCCACATTAACATCAAATTTTAATATTCAAGTTTACAACACAATTATTTTCATACATTTCTCAAGTTTTATTAATAAAATTCCAGATTTTTATTTTTCAAGCACAACCTTCATATCCTATTATTATTCAAGTAACAAATTTAGTCTCATCACACGTACTAATTTATTCCAATCATACTCTCAATTTCCTAAAATTAAAGTTAATTAAGGCGATTTCACATTTTTAAAGTAAATCCATGACTTGGGTTAAACCAAATTTTAGGGCTTTTAACCTTAAAACACCATTTCACATTTTAACTACTCAACACTTTTCTCATCCTTCTCAATTTCACCTTTAATCTCTATGAATTGAAAACCCTAACTTCCTTTACATGTGTAATGCCTCCAAAATAATTACAATAAACTAACTCCAAACACTGGTACAATGTGATATAAACAAAATAAAAAGCTTCCATTAGTTAGAGTTAATGTGCAAAAGGTGACACATGCGGTATACATTCATAAATCGTTCATCCTGAATCTACAGCATGTGTTATGAGAGGCAATAAGAAATGAAAACTAAACAGATATTCATATGCTCTAATGGCTTACATCTCTCCAAGACCGTGCTTAGTTACAACAAAATGAGTCATAAGCTCAATACAAATAAAGCCCTAAGCTTGTGAGAAGTAAATACAAAATAAGTAAGAATTGAGCCTTTAGCTCCACAATCCTTCCAAGTTAAGTCCTTGGCGGAAGTATATCACCAGTACCTAAAAATGGTTTTCCCCAAGTAGGGTGGGCCAAAGCCTAGTAGAAACAATCTAACACAATATATAAATCTTAACAAAGGTATAAGTATAATGAGCATATGCAATGCCTGTGATAAAATCATTTATAATCTACAAGATCTTAATATGCCAAGTGTTGTATCTCAATCCATTTCAAGTCAATTCATTTCACCTCACTCATGAGTCAAATCCAACGTTATCTAGGCAACCCCAACTGAGGCTACAACTCAGTGGTTCTCTAATTAACACAATCATTACACAAACACTTCAATTTTCCATTTTACGAAAATTTTGTCCGCTGGAATCAGCACCCATGTATATGCGCGATTTTCGGGATTTTCACCTTGGACACACAAGCCTACTTAATTCAATGGAGTCTATCCCCTTTCTTCTCCCAAACATGGAGTACATCCATTTTCTCCTCCCCAATATCATATATATAATGTATCAAGACACAGTCATATTCAATGACAACAGTTAAGAGATTAGTTTCGATTTACCTAAGCCTCATGCAATTTCTACAACAATTATAGCTATCCTCCACCGATAGCCCAAAACAGATATTTCTAAATAGATATACAATCTCCAAGAAAGATATATTATCCAAATTTCCATAGGTAAGAGATGATATACATCCAACTTCACCATTTATATAAACATTCATCTAATTTCATATTTCCAATACCAAATTCATGATTTATACAAAATAGTTATTTGAAACATTTTAGGGCAAAACTTCATTTTCTTCCAAATTCAACCCATGTTCCAAAATCAACAAATTTAACACAACACATCCTCATCTCTATACCCACAACCATTTTCAATACCTTCATTTGAAAAACCCCCCCTTTTGATTTTAAACCAAAACCTTAGGTTTGTCTAAAATCCTCCAAATCTCAATATTATTTACACAACAACAAATAATTAAGTTAAAAATCATAGGAGAATGTAGAAAGTCCCTATATCCAAGCTAGAAGTTGAGCAAAGCAAGGAGGAAACTTCAAAGATGCTCAAACGCAACTCTATTCGAATAGATATGTAGCCCTTGAGACACTCTACCTTTTTATCCAAGAGAGTAGGGTAGAGAAACCCTTAGATCTAGGTGAAAATATAGAGAGAATATAGGTTTTAGAGAGAGAAGGTCCTGATCTAGGGTTTTGAGAGAAAAAGATATGAAAAAGTGATGTAAAAAGGAGCTGCTGCGAAGTGATATATGCACAGTCTGCTCGAGCGCGAGAAGTGACGCTTGAGCGTTAGACACAATAAGTTATTCCACTCGAGTGCAAGAAGTGCCACTCGAGCATAGAATGCACACTCCTAGTAGTTTTGCAGACAATAAACCAATGCTCGAGCGCAAGAAATGCTGCTTGAGCACCAGATATGCCGCTTAAGCGCCTATCCCCGCTTGAGCGTAGAATATACTCTCCCAGTAGTTTTGCAGACCTACAAAAGTATTGAGAATTCACCAAGCCCGATCGAGCGCAAGAAGAACCGCTTGAGTAGAGGAGCAAAATCTTGGGTAACAAAAGGCTTGAAAACTAAGCAACCAACCTATTCCAAACATGCTCGATACAACCCAATAGCCAAACTCAAGTAAGAGTAAAAGGGGAAAAGACATTAACAGCATTCAAAAACCATAAAACCCAAGTCCAAAAAAATAAATAAATCAGGTCAAAACCAGAATCACTATAACATGTGTTTATTATGAGAAAAGATTAAAGAGAAATACGAAAAATCCCTACCTTAAGCAAGGAGATGAAGAACCCAAAATTTTAACTTCAATGAAAATGCGAGCCGCTTAGATTAATAGAAAGCTGTCGACGTGCTCTTCGTTTTTATATAAGGAACATGGGGTAGAAAATGAAAGAAAATAGATGAAACCCAAGCTTGAAAGCTTAAAACCCACAACAATGGTGGAAAAGATGAAAAAGAGAGAGAAGGAGAAAATGATAATAACGAAAAAGTGGACCAAAAGTGACTATTAAATGTGCTGAATTCGAACACTTCGCTTGAGTGAACAATACTAACTCCCTGTAGTTTAAACCAGATAAGGTAGACCACTCGAGCAACCACTCCTACACTCGAGCAAACATCAACAACTCTTAGAATCTCAGACTTGCAAAAGTATTGGGAGCTTCACGAGACCGTTCGAGTGATCAGTCCATCACTCGAGCAATGAGAAAAGAAAAAAAAATCTAGAGTGCTACAGTAGAAATTTTTGATTTTCGGGCGTGAGGATGGGATCAGAGTGTGAGAAAATGCCTTACGTTCCTTTTGTGAGCACCAGCCACTTCCACACGTGTGGCGTGGGGAGCCTGCACGTGTGCATTGTTTCAAGGAGAGTGGGTTTTCTAGGAAGGCTTCACTGCACGTGCGGTAGGTGATTCAGCACGTACAGCACGACCTTCGCAAGTGCGGCCATTAGGCTCACACATGCGGCCGTAGTAGAGTTCAATTTGGTTCATCTCTGAGTGGAACCCCATGGACAACTGAAAACACCACAGGTGCAGGAGGAGTCTCTGCACGTGTAGCAGTGTGTTTCCCATCCTCGAAACCTGAACCTATTAGCTTCATTTTTGAACCTTTTCTCTCTTTTTCTTCATTTCTAACCCATATCACTCTCTCTCACTGAAACTTCTTTTCTCTCATTTTCTCCTCTATCTCTCTATAACTCTCTCAAAACTCAACTTCCCTCTAAGAACTAGCAAAATCCATCTAGATTTTAATAGGTGTTCTTGAGGCCAATTTAGAGAGCACATCAAGGGTTTCGTTTTGTGCAGTGGAGATCAAATTTCATTGACGTGAAAATTTGTGACTTTTTTTTTTTTCTCTTCTAAGACTTGAGGTAGGGATTTTCTAACATTATGTATGTTGTTTAGCTTTATTATGTGTTATTTTGGTATTTTGCTACTTAATGAGGTTAAGGTTTTGATAAATCACTATTTATATAGAAAAATGGGTGTTCTCATGATTTCTTAAAAATATTCAATCATTTGATTATATTTGTCATGTGTCTTATGGGTTTTGAAAAATTCTTTTACTAAAATGAGAACCCCCAATTTTTTTTTAGAAAACCCTTGTTCTTGAAAATTTTGAAATGTTGAGAAATGTTGACAGAAAACGATGTTGTTTTTGGCATTGTGGAACTTCTTTATAAACTTTTGGGTTCGAATAAAAGAAGTGATTAGTAAATTTTGAAAGGACATTTTGATTCTTGTTTGAGTTGAAAAAAATGAGATTGAACATGTGATTGTTGCTCCTATATTGAAATTGTTGAAGAGATGAGATTATGAATTATATTTACCTCTTGAAATATTTATCTTGTTTAAGGGATAATTGTTTCGACAACCAGTGAGGGGTTGTATTGATTATCGTTGAAAGTGCATGTGATTAGGTAAATTGAAATATTTACAAATTCATGCATAACATTGGGCATTGCATTATTCATGAAATCATCCTTGCATTGGATTTGAGGAACAAAAAAATTGATTTTGAAATAGTTTATTGAAATATTTGACAATATAATGAGAATGGGATAAATACTTGGTGAAATCCGGTAGAGGTGTAGTTTGAGAATTAAGTTGCACTGAGTGTCTATGGTAAAAGACCTAAACACGTACGAGGCAGGTATTATGTGCCTTCCGGTTAGATGCCGGTGAAGTGGGTTTGGTAAAGCCTTGAGGGACCTACTTGCGTCTTGCCTTGGGATTTCCAATGTTGTATTTACTGCCCAAGTTTTGATGAATGAATATTGAATTGATTTTGATCATTGAAAAGCAGTGCATGGCATGTGATTTTTAAATGAGAAAAACCTACATTTTTGGTATGGCATGTCATATACATGACACCTCATGATATTGTTAAGTTTCATGCACTTTATTTAGACTATCTCTACTGAGTCTTGTGGAAACCATTTTTCAAGTTGAAAAACTATGTGATTCGTGATTTGTGATAGATTTAACTGCCACGATTCCCAAATGACCAAAACTAACAACCTAAATCATCTAGCACGTACGAAAGTGATTTAGATTATTGTTCCACAAATAATAAATCGACACAAATGATTTTTACGTGAAAAAAATCACAGTTGGAGTATCTCTAATTATGATATAAAAAAAAACCACGTGCGAAACGCCACTAAGCAATCCAGTATGAAGAAAGAAAGAACACAAATTTACTAAACAATTTTCCCAACCCTGTAAAATTGTCTTCAACAATCTATGTCTCTTTCGCCAACGCCTTCGTCTCGGAATTGATCAAGTTGATGTCAAATCCACAACATGAATCAATGACCATGAGTAGCTTCGAACACTCCACGCATAAATCTCCAAAATCCACCAAACAAGAACACTCTTGTATAGAACTATCAAACAATCCTTTGATGTATACTTATCAAACCATGAGTTAAACTCAAACAAACATCAAAGAAACTAGTAAAGATGCTCCAGATGAAAACCTTAATTGCCTCAAAGAAGATCTTAGAAGTCGTGCCCTAAATTCTGACTTAAACTAACAGGACCACGAAGGTCGCTTGAGCGCAGGATCTATCGCTCGAGTAACAAGACTAATAAGCTTGTATTCCTTAAGTGTCTTCGCTCGAGCCACCAAAAGGTTCACTCGAGCCACCAAAAGGTTTGGTCAAGCGCACAATAATCCTTCTCAATATTTTTGCAGACAGTGAAACTACTAGGACCAAAGATTCTTTGCTTGAGCGAGCAAGTCAAAATTCCAAAAAACTTTACAACTCAATATATTATGTTTGTGCGCAGAATTGGAAAGACTAAGGGTCCTAACAATCTCCCACTTTGTCAATTCTCGGACAAAACATTGTAATAAGTTTTCCTAGCAAACACACGCACTAGAGCCAACAACTAGCCAAACACAAAACACTACAGAACTAAACCAATCCTGTTTATGCAACAATCCGCAAAAAAACACCCTGTAAAAATACATCATCCAAAGCCCTAGGAATAGATTGATCAATCATGAAAATAATAGATCAACATAATTAGATACAAAAGTTAAAGTCCAAACTTGATTAGTCTAAGGTATATCCAATATCCAATATCCCACAGATATACCATATACTCAATCTATAATATCCTGACATACCATGGACCCAATATCCAATATCCCACATATACTCCCCCTTTTGACCGGGAGACACAAAGGGAAGAGGAAACAAAAATATATAAGCCAGAAGGACATGCAAAATAGCAATAAAACAAGACAAACTGTCCAAAAACACAAAATAACTGGCAAAAACATAGAAAAACTATCCAAAACACACAAAAAATGAGAGAATACCAAAAATTACTGCGAGGATGGCGGTGGCTGAGGCTGCATCTGCAAAAAAGAAAGGATCTGAGCAAGCATAGTGGTCTGCTGATCAAGGCATCCGTCAAACGCGTCGAGCCGAGGATCCATCTAATCAAGGCAGTGTGTGATGGACTGCTCGACCTGACAAAGCTAGCCGCGAAACGATTGAGGACACATCTCTGCGGCACCTGTATCTACAGCATCAAGCCCGGCCTCCTCGGCGAGTGGATCATCACCTACATTAGAAACCCCAGCCCCGGACAACCCCCCCTTGACATAGGCTTGACTCTGGGAAATAGTCTGTTTGGTGATAGGTTTAATGCAAGACGCAAACTCGTCATCATCAAATGTAAGAACACCTAGAGAAAAAAGGAAACGATTTATCGAACAACTGTAAGGTAGACCCAAGGATTTGCAACCCTCAAACACGCCAATCATTTTGGCCACAATCATTTCAAAATGGTTGATGGTGAAGTGGTGGTCAATGCAATACAGAACATAACCCTGATCTTGAGTAATGTTTGAGCAATGAGTGGTGACATGAATGTTGGCACACACAATGATATTTAGAAGGTGGAACAGGGAAAAAAGCTCATTTTGCCGAATGAGCGCCTCGGTGATCCAAGATCGGGAAGTGCCACACAATTCAGTGGCGACCATGTCAAAATCAGTGATATTAGGGGTAACAAGAAATGGATAATGGAAGTTTTGAACTTTAGGAAGGTCAAGAAAGTTTCTAATGACATTCGTATCAATGAATAGTGCTTTATTGCGAACCCAGGTATGAAAGGAATGGGCTATCATGCTAATGGAATACATGTTACAATAAAATTCTCGAATCCAACTAAGATTTTGGGGACCGGAAAAATGAATGACTTAGTCACTGCCTAAAGCATCAAAGACAGACTGAATGAGGATAGACTCGAAAGCACTGGTTTGGACATTTTGTTCTAAATGAACAGTCTGAGACTCATAAAAATCTCTATTAGAGGTTGGATTTGTCTTTGGAGATGAATTTGTCGGTATTGTAAGTTGGACGGGACACGGTGGTTTTGCGGTGTTTGGAAGACGTGGCCATGACTGACAGATACAGGGAAGACCCCAAAAGCAAACATAAGATCAAGACACAAACCATTAGCTCAACAGGGTTAGGGTAGCCAAAATACACAAAACCTAACTCTAGCATTATATCAGTTGATTCAATCACTGCATGATTAGGTAGAGTGTATGCACAATGCTAAGCTAAGTTTAATAAACCTGAGAGTGTGAACAGTGATAGAAGAATAAACAACACTAGCAACTAATCGACTGCAAGCTCCAACAAAAATCAAACACAAATAATAAAAAAAATGAAGACAAAATAAACAAAAGAAACCCTAGAGTGTAAACACATAACCGAAGCAACACAAAGAGAAAGAGAGAAAAACTTACCATAAATCGGAGAGGGAAGGCTTGATTGAAGAGAGAAACACCCAAATCTAGTGATATCCAAGGGACGAGCAGCAATGAAGAGGAAATCGCCCTAGGAGAGAGAGGGCAATCGAAGAAAATAGGGAAAAAAATGGGACTGAAAGGATGGAGGGCACAATTTATACTAGAACAGCTCGATTGAGAGAAGACACTTAAGCCTTGGGGGCGCTCAAGCTAAAAAAACACACTCTTAGGATCTGCACCACCCACAAAAGTACTGGACTGAAGGATTTGCCACTTGAGCGCAATAACCCTTGCTTGAGCAGAGAAAAAAAATTTTGCACCCTGAAAACCATCCTACTGAGTAGTGTAAGAACACTCAAACTAACAAGTAAGGCCTGAAACAAGTAAAGATAAGTAGACTAGCCATAATATGGGACTAAGATGAAATAATCCACATACCATGAAGTCCGTAATCTTGCAATGTTGACAGTATGAAGCACGATATCATGAGCAAAAACAAGTAAACATGAATCAATAAGTATAAGCAACATATGAATACAGAACTCAAAGGCAAACATGAGAGCTCTCATAATGAATGCATGTGTGTGTGTGTGTAATCCTTGAGAGGCCACAAAGCTAGTGTTACTTCTGGTAGTGATCGGATGGCTAGACCTCAAGCAAAAGAATCAAAACATCACGGAGGAAAGTCAAACCACTAGGAATCAAGAAGTATTTGTTGAGTAAAAGCGAAGGCTCCCCCTCAATCAATGAGGTTTTTTTTTTTTTTTTTACTTTTCTTTCTTGTGGGCACTCACTAGTGACTTGCACGCTCAAAAGTATAGAGACCAGACCAGAGAAGCATGGAAATAATGAGGATGTCATGGTTGGTGCCTCTGAGGTAGCCTTTTCCTAATGCTCAAACTTCAAAAAAGTGAGGGAGAAACTGTTGAAGTGAAAAAAAAATAAAAATAAATAATGAATGGTTAAGAGACTCAACATCACCCATGATATGCAAGTATAGGTCAATTCCTATAGAAATGTATAAAAGACAATGTTAGAAGTCCATAGAGAAAATTGATCACTTCTGTAGAAACCCCTGCAACAATTTATCTCAAGAATGTGTAAAGAATGAGATCATGAATTCAATGAGTATGAGCATTCAGAATGAGCTATGAACAAAAATAAATGAAATATATCTTGCAAGCAACATAAGAAGTGTTCATTTAAGTCGAAGTGCAAAGATGACAAAAATCAATGACGATGAGATTATAGCATCCAAGTACACAGAAAGCCAATCACTCTCACCCACTCAAGTAACAAGGCACACTCTAGTTAATGAGTACTACACCCAAGGTCTTTCTAAGGAATTCAAACCTAAGAAGATCAAGGGGTTTTGTAAAAATATCAGTTTTTTGGTGCTCAATGGGTACGTGTTCAAGAACTACAAGGCCCTTCTTAACTAACTCCCAGATGAAATGATGACGAATGTCAATATGTTAGGGTGAGAGTGTTGGACTATATTTTTAGAGATGTTAATGGCACTTGTATTATCACAGAGATGGCATTTGCTTTTTGCTATGCCAGGCAACCAGGTTACTCCCAAGGTAAAAACACCCTCCGAATGTGCTCTTTCGATCATCAGCACACCTTACCCAGTCGGCATCAGAAAAACTGGTGATTTCAGTTGTATTGTCGGTCGAGAACCAAATCCCATACCCTAAAGTCCCACTAACATACTTATTGATGTGTTTGACCACAAGAAGATGAGTCTCTTTAGGACAAGCTTGGTAATGGGCACACACACCTACACTAAATGCAATGTCAGGCCGACTAGCTGTGAGGTACAGAAGACTCCCTATCATGCTTCTATAAAGAGTAGGATCAACATCAGTGGCAGAGCAATCTTTGGAGAGGTGAAGACTAGTGCTCATGGGGGTTCATGTATGTTTGGCCAACTCGAGACCAAACTTGGACACAAGATGTTTGGCATACTTGGTTTGAGAAACAAACATTACCGGAGGTGACTATTTAATTTGAAGACCCAAGAAGAAGAAAAAAAACAATTCCCCCATCATGCTCATTTCAAACTCATGTGTCAATTCAAGAAATATTTCACAAGAGAATCAAAAGTGAATCCAAACACAATACAATCAACATAAATTTAAGCAACAAGTACATGAGACTTAGTATGTTTCATAAATAAGGTCTTGTCGACACTACCCGTTTTGAAAATCATTGTCAATAAAGAAAGTAGTAAGTCTATCCTACAAGGCCCAAGGTCAACCCATATAATGCCTTATCTAACTTGTAGACATAGTTTGGAAATTTTGGCTTCTCAAACCCTTTTGATTGCTCAACATAAGCCTCTTCTTTTAAGTACCCATTCAAAAAGGCACTTTTCACATCCATTTGAAACAGTTTGAATCCTAGAAAGCATGCAACACCAAGTAAAATATGAATAGAGACGTGCAACCGGGGCAAACGTCTCATCATAATCAATACCCTCTACTTGTGTGTAGCCTTGAGCAACCAACCTAGCTTTATTTCTAACCACGGTACCATTCTCATCAGATTTATTTTTAAATATCCACTTGGTACCTATCACATTCATATCTATAGGTCGGGCAACAAAAGTCCAAACTTTGTTATGTTCAAATTGACCTAATTCTTTATGCATTGCATTGATCCAACTATAATCTAGTAAGGCCTCTTTCATATTTTTAGGTTCAATTAATAAAACATAACACATATGAGATACCTCATCCCGAATTTGTTTTCGGGTTTTCATTTGATCTGAGACATTTCCAATCACCTGTTGAACTGGATGATTTAGTTTTACCCTTGCTAATGGCTTTAAACCAGGACTGGTAGTGATTTGAGTATTGGTGGTGTTGTCTTCTTGTGGACTCTTAGAACTAGGATTTTTCATAGGGGTTGGTGCTAGTTCACCTTCTTGAGCTTGGCTTGGTGCTTCTCCTTGACTTTGTGGTTTAGTAGCTAGAATTTGAGGATTACCATATTCTTCCTCATGTATAGATGTAGTAGGAATACCTGCGTCATCTACAACCACATTGATTGATTCCATTAAAGATAAAGTACGCAGGTTATAGACACGAAAAGCTCTACTAGTAGTTGAATACCCTAGAAAAATACCTCCATCACTTTGGGAGTCGAATTTGCCCAAAGGCTCTCTATCTTTGAAAATATAACATTTACTTCCAAAAGTTTTGAAGTATTTTACATTATGTTTCAACCCTTTCCACAATTAATATGGAGTTTGTAAAGTGTCAGGCCTTAAATACACACGATTCACAAAATAAACAACGGTATTTAAGGCTTTAGCCCAAAACTTGAAAGGAACTTTCTTGCTAAGAAGCATGACCCTAGCCATCTCTTGAACTACCCTGTTTTTCTTCTCAATATTTCCATTTTGCTATGGAGTACTAGGTGCAAAAAATTCATGTTTAATTCCACCCATATCACAAAAATCTGAGAACGAGATATGTTCAAATTCACGACCATGATCAGTTCAGATTCTTATGATACGCCCAATAGAAACACCTTGTTCATTTTGGATTTTAAGGACTAATGACTTAAAAGCATCAAACGTATCAGATTTTTCTCTTAAAAAAATAACCCAAGAAAAACGAGTATAATTATCAACAGTTAAAAAGATATATCTTTTACCTCCAATGTTTTCAGTACGAGTAAGCCCCATAAGATCCATATGAACAAGTTCAAGAGGACGCTTGGTTGTTAAGATATTCACCTTTTTGTGAGGGGCACGAGTTTGCTTTCCTAATTGACATGGCCCACATACATGGTTCACATTCTTACCCATTTTGGGTACTCCTCTCACAATCTCCTTGTTGACAATCTTAGTTAGGTCTTTGAAATTCATAAGACCTAATCTTTGATGCCACAAGTTAAGATTACTTATGATGGCTAAATGACAAGTGAGATCATTTGTAGTAACAATCCCATAGCAGTTATTAGATGTGTGAACCCTATGCATGATAGTATTTCCTTTTTTATCCAAAATTTCACATTTATTTTTTTGTAAATAATACTTCATGATGAGAATCACACATTTGACTAATGCTCAAAAGATTAGCTTTAAGGCCATCAACCAATATGACATTTTCAAGCTTGGGTAGACCGGCTACACTTTTAGAGCCCTTACTAATGACTCTAGAAGTGTCGCCATTTCTAAAGGTAACAATTCATTCTTTATATTTCTCAAGAGATATGAAGTAGGATTTGTCACCTGACATGTGATGAGAGCACCCACTATCAAGGTACCACGTGTGAGTCATATGCTTTCAGTGCAGTGTGAACAACAAACAACTTAGGTCACTCTTTCTCACCCAAATCTTTTTGGTCTTAACAGAAGTAGGGCTGGCAATCTTGCTAAAAGTCTTAACGTTGTGAACACCATCATGAATCTTGGTATTCTGCCTAGACATATAAGGTTGTCTCTTAACCCATGAAGTATTAAAATTTCTCATTTTTTAAGACAGCTTACCAAACAACTCATAACAATAAGGGCAAATGTGGCCATACCTACTACAATGATGACAAACAAAAATAGGTTTTACCTCCATTTGCTTGAGTATTGATGTCATGTAATGTAGAGGCCTTTCCCTTTTGAGGTGTTACATCACCATAGCCTATCCCACTTTTGTCACAACTCATTTGTTGAGACCCGATGATGTCTTCTAGTGTCTTTGACCCTCTATTCCACATATTGTAGACACCCCATTTTTGACCATCCTAAAGACTTGGGCGTCATCGTTTGAACACCCGATGATCATCCATGTTCGTGTTCGTTTTGAGTTCCCGGAGGTCTCAGCAGTGCGCCTTGCCTCAGGATCTCTTAACTGGACTGTTCTGTGCTTGGTTTTGGACCAAGAACTTGTTAGTTTTTGCTTCTGAGGGCAGAGAATGACTTGTCAGCCATCCCTGGATCCCACCGGCCAAGGAATGATGTCACTGG
Organism: Camellia lanceoleosa; assembly: GCA_025200525.1. Classification (NCBI taxonomy): domain Eukaryota; kingdom Viridiplantae; phylum Streptophyta; class Magnoliopsida; order Ericales; family Theaceae; genus Camellia; species Camellia lanceoleosa. Next base: position 88,843,267 of record CM045772.1, on the reverse strand, counting down.
CCATGTTCTCTTGCCACCGACCATTGGTGATGGCCGGTCGGCACCTTTGATGGTCGGCCGGCCTTTAATTTGGTCAATCAGCCATACTTTCTGGCTGGGACTTCTTTTTTTCCTTTTCTAGGCATTGTGCATGCCAGCTGTGCCAACTGGAGCACACAGATCTGTCCTTCATACGGAGGATTTGCACCCTTTGCACCCTTTTGTTCTAAGCTTCTTGAGAAAGCTTGCACCTTTTGCTCTAGCTTCTTGAGGAAGCTTGGACATTTGTCTCAGCTTCCTCAAGAAGCTTGATCCCTTTGACCCCTTTTGTTTAGCTTCTCTAAGAAGTTTAGGCCCTTGTCTTGCTCTATAAAAGAAGGCCTCTCTTCTCCTTTGAAGAGGTTCAGCAAATCAGAGATATATATGACATATACAGCACTCTCTCTCTCTCTATATCTCCCTCTCTCTCTACATTTGTGTGTGTTAGAGTGTCCAAAAGTGAGTTTTGTTCTTAGTTTTGTGCTAAGACACCTAGTGTTACACCATACCTTGGTTATTGAGGTGTTGACAGGTTGTTCTTGGAGCTTTTGAGTTGGTTTTGATCAGAAAAGGGGGCTGGAGTTTTGGTTCTTGAAGTGTTCTTCAAGGGTGAGCACTATTGCTTTATATTTTTCATTTTTGCACTAGCTTTTAACCTACTTTGCATGCTGTTTTGAGCTTTGTGTATAATTGAAAAAAGTTCTAATTTTTCATGTTTAAGATGTTTCATCAAGGTCATTTTTATGTTTGGGGTCGACCTGCCCCTCTTAGGCCTTGTTTGGCCTCTTTTGTGCCTTCTTTGTTGAGCTTTGGGAACTTTCGTGTATTGGCCTTCTCACCACTGAAATCCAAAGGATTTTCAGTGGTGGTAAAGGGGTTTTGAGGTCTTGTATAGGGGAGGGACACCCCTCTCCCTTTGTGTCTCATTTGCTTGTGTTTTGGCTCATAAGAGAAGCATGCATGCCTAGCTTTGTTTGGCTTTATTTCAGAGGTTATTTGGTGTTTATCTAGCATGTTTTACCTCTGTTCCATGTTGGTTCGTCGACCCCTTGCATGCACCATACACTTCCCTTGCATTCCTCTATTTTTCCTAGAGATGCATCTTGCATTTGGATCACCATGCTTGCATGTTTTGGCTTAGCTTTGTGAAGTTTTTGGTCATGTTTTATCATGTTTAAGCTCTGTTGGGTGTTGATTTGGTCATGCTTTCCATACTTTGTGTAGCCTCTTTGCATCTTAGCTTGTTGGCTTCGGGTGTGTGAGTCTTTAGCATGCATTACTTAGGCTATTTCAGTGATTTGGAATCACTTGTCATGCCATTTCAGTCCATGTTTTATGCTTACATGCTTGCATTTGTTGCCCTTTCAATGCCTTGGAGAGTTGTGGTCCTATGCTCCATGTTTGAGTCCTTGGTGTATGCCTTTTTGTTTAAGTCCTTGGGCTGCCATATCAGTGGATTTTGAGGTGTATTTTGACGTATTGAAACTCTGTTTTTGGTTGCATAATCCATGCCATGTGTGGTCATGATAGTTGTAGTGGAATGCTTCCTTTTATGCTTTAGTTTTAGGCCCATTGGTGTGCATGTCTGCATGAGCATTTATTTATCATCTCCATCACTTTTGGCCACTGTTTATGGCAAGGTTGAGGTCTGCCCTTTGTGGTTTAAGTCCACCATTGCATGTTCATCGCACGTTTGTTGCATATTTGGTTCATTGTGTGTTGGCACATGCTAGTTCCATTGCATATTTTTCCATGTTTGCTACATTGTATTTTGCATGCTTGGCATATTGCATATTTGCATGTATAGGTTGCATTGCATTTGGCATGTTTTGCTAACTTAGCCTCATATTGCATACTTGATGCCATTTTGTACACTTGAGCCATATTGCATACATACATTGCATCATGTTTGGTTTGGGGTGTCAAACCAAACATGAGGAAGAAGGTGTGTTCGTACTCAAAGTGACGAAACGCGTCTCAATTCTCGGTCGTCGACACCCTTGATCTCAACATGATAGGGCGTAAAGCATTCACTCGTTTGTTGCATTCATTTACATTGATTTGCAAGCTTGGTGCCTTTGGCCATCATGCATCGAAATGCGTGGTTGGTGGCCCGAGGGCCGAGGGCCACACTCCCTTGAGTCTATAGAATGATAGGGAGAGTGGCCATGCACACATTGCTTTGAAATTTCCTTGCCATGCACTGTCTGTCCTCTGCTGCTGTCAAAATAGGATTCTGCAGGAAGATTTGGCCGACCGACTACATACAGTGCCGACCGACCAAAAATATCTGGCCGATGGATTCATAACTGGTCGATGACCATTTATCAAGGGCCAGTGGATCTTTACCTTGGTCGGTGGCATCTCAAAATGATCAGGGAGTAGTTCAAAGGTGCCTCAGGATTTTTCACAGTCCTCAAAGGTGTAGAACAGTGCGAACAGAGGCAACAGTGGCATGGCAACGGGTTTCCAGGCGAGGCAAATCGAGCATACATCATCCAATCATCTTGAGGTGGAGCTGCGGCCACTTCCTTTTCTCTTTTTTTTTGCAACTAATTTGTTAATTAATTAGAAGTTTTGTAATATTTAATTAGCTACAGTAGTTAATCATTTGTTTGGTTTGTATTATTTATTCGGACCCTCCGAGCGAAGGCAATTGTGTAACAAGTGTGCGTGAGTGTGTTTATGTCTTCTAACCCCACGTCTTTCTTCCTTTTATTTACTAGCTTATGATGGTTAGATTAGGGCATATTTCAATTAGCATACTTATGTTTGCATATTTGCATTCATTCATCTGTTTTGCATGCACCAGGCTCGGCGTATCATACTAACTGCATTGTACTTCAATTTTTAATTGAATACGTGTTAGCTGTAGCATCATCATATGCTCTCTTAGAATAGCCGAGCCTATTATAGTTGCATTCCTGCATGTGTTGCATTAGGCATATCTGTATAGTTAGGATTCATGCATGTTTTCTAATTAGTTTCTTTCTTTGGCTTGTAGTACTCGATAAGCTTTTATGCTTTAGCATACCGCATGTGTGTGAGTGTTTGCTATGATAGCATGCTTACCATGAGGTTATGTGCTTATGTGATATATCTGCCTGAATGCCTGTGAGTGAAGGTTGGACTATTTGAATTGGAATGATGCATTGACTGTGAGTTCTAAGCCCACTAGATAGTGGCAAAATCATGTTTTCTAAGCCCACCCGAGGGTGGCAAAATCTGTATTTTTTTTAGCCTACTTGCGAGTGGCAAACCGCTTTCAAAAACAAACATGAAATGTTTTGTTCTAATTCAGGCGATCCAGTCTATACTTGTATACTGTGCGCATCACATAGTAATTCTAGGCTAATAACCGGTTTAAGAGCACATATGTTTTCAAAACTCGATATCATGTTTAGTAGTGGCCGATCTTTGATCGGGCGAGCGAGGGTGCTCATAGCTGACCTTTCCTAATCGTACCCAAGTTCCCGAGCCGAGGCAACTTTGGTGATGACAGACAAGTGGCCTTAGGCACGAGTCAGGGTTTCCTAAATTTCCCCAAAATAAAATATTTAGGTGGTGACTGTATCTGGCAAAGCAGTCCATGTTTGGCACTTCTTTCTAAAAAATCAGTTTTCCAAAATGATTTGCCGAATTTGGACTCTTTGGTGATTTATCAGTCTTGCATTGCACTTTGCAAGATCAGATTAAGAACCGTGGCATTTGACTCCGAACTGTAGTGAGCCCAAATGAACAAAACAGGGGATTTCCCCCGGGACGTTCGGGGACGTCTATACATATCAATCGTGGCTCTAGTATTTTTGAGTTCTTCCTCTTTCTGACCAACAAGCTCTTTCAGTGCAACTTGTGTCATCTCAAGAGATTCAATCTTCTCTTCATATATGGCATAGATTTTTAGCAGTTCATTCCTTTTGGTCTCACAGGTCAAGAGCTTTGCACAGAGATCTTGTTTGTCACTCGAGATCTTGATGGCATCCTTCCTTGCTGCTGAAATCTCTTCCTTTAGCTTGACATTCTCACTCTTAAATGCTTTCAGTTTGATAGTGAGCTTGTCATTCATCTTAGATAGGTTTAGAGATTCACTGTATAGCTTTCATAGGCTTGTTGAATTTCATCACCATCACTTTCATCATTATCTTCCGAGGTTTCATCATCTTCTTTTTGGTTCTGTTTTTCCTTAGGCACATCTAGTCGAGCAACTAAGGCATGAACATTGCTTGATGGTTGTGAAGATGACTCTTCTCTTTCATGAAAGTGCATAAGAACATCCCATGCTTCTTTGGCATTCTTGTGGTTACCAATCCGTTGTTGCTCTTCTTTAGAAATGGCTTCATGGATGGAGTTTAGAACTCTTTCACTGTTTTCCATGTCAGCTCTTTCAACATCACTCTATTCCTCAGTCAACTTGTGAACCTTTTGGTTAGTGATTGGATCAATTACAAATGGTGCTTCAACATTCTCCTTAATTGTACACCAACCCTCATAATCAAAGGCTTTGAGATAGACTCTCATTCTTCACTTCCAATATAAGTAATCATTCTCATCAAAAGTATGAGCACAATGCACACTAGGCCCATGAGCCAACTCAACCAGCTTTGCAGTTGATTGAGTGATGCAAGAGTAAAATGCCATACAGGTACTATCTCCGTCTACACCTGATTCAGTTTCTTCAGCTTCTTGCTCTGACCCGCTTTCATCATCCCAAGTCATAGTGTAGACTTTCTTTCTGTTCTTTTTCGACGGACATTCAAGTGCAATATACCCAAACCCTTGGCATTCATAGCACTTGACACCTTATCCTCGTACATTCTCCTTCTCGGCTATCATAGCACCTCTTGGTGGAAAATTTTTGGTTTTTTCATTACCCTTATCTTTTGAATTAGAGGCCTTGAAATTAGGCTTCTTTTTCTTTAAATTTTTTTTGAATTGTTGCGTAAACATAGTCATCATTTCGGACTCTAGATCAATTTTAACCTCAGGGTTCTTAGCAATGTCATGAGCACTAGTAAAAGCCACACCATCTTTTTGTTTTTTCTTAGAAATCTAGTGGGCTTCATAAGTCTGCAAGTTTTCAACTAACTGATCAAGCTTGAGTTCTCAACATCCTGAGCCTCCTCTATAACTATCATTTTTGATTGGAACCTATCGGGTACGGACCTCAAAAATTTTCAACGACTTTAGCTTTAGGAATTTTTTCATCGAGTATGAAACAAGAATTCACGATGTCATTAAGTTTGGCATAAAAATCATCAAACGCCTTATCATCTCGCATAAAAAGAGTTTCAAAGGATGAGGTGAGACGTTGAAGTTTTGATCTTTTAACAACGGTAGTACCCTCATGAATTGTTTCAAGAATGTCATAAGCCTCTTTTGCTACTTCACACGTATAAATATGGTGAAACTCTTCTGGTGTGATGGAGCAAAAGAGAGAATTGAGCACTTTACTATTCTAACTTGAGTTTTGATAATCAAATACGTCCCATTTATCAAGTGGTTTAGGGATATCAACACCATCGATGGTGATACTAGGTTCACTCCACCCATAGATGACACGGTGCCAAACTTTCTCATCAATGGATTTTAAAAATGCCCTCATGTAAGCTTTCCAATAAGAATACTTTTGTTTCGCCAAGTAAAGGAGGTCTATGGGTCAAGTTACCTTCGCGAATTGAATCCATGGTACGAATCACACAAAATCACACTGCTATAGTTTTATTAAAAACAAAAAGTGACCTGCTTTGATATCAATTGAAAAACTATATGATTCGTGATTTGTAATAGATTTAATTGCTACAATTCCCAAACAACCAAAACTAACAATCTAAATCATCTAGTACGTGCGAACGTGATTTAAATTATTGTTCCACAAATAATAAATCAACACAAATGATATTTACGTGAAAAAAACCACAGTTGGAGCACCTCTAATTGTGATAAAAAAAAATCATGGGCGAAACGCCACTAAGCAATCTACTATGAAGAAACAAAGAACACAAATTTACCAAACAATTTACCCAAACTCTATAAAATTGCCTTTAACAATCCGTGTCTCTTTCGCCAACGCCTTCATCTTGGAATTGATCAAGTTGATGTCGAATCCACAACATCCATGTCAACTCAACGACCACAAGCAGCTTCAAACTCCTTTGAACACTCCACGCTTGAATCTCCAGAATCCACCGGACAAGAACACTCTTGTGTAGAACTATCAAATAATTCTTTGATGTATACTTATCAAACCATGACTTAAACTCAAACAAACATCAAAGAAACTAGCAAAGATACTCCAAATGAAAATCCTAATTGCCTCAAAGAAGATCTGGAAGTCGTGCACTAAATTTTGACTTAAACGTAGCTTTATAGCAAACTGGGCTGCGAAGGTCGCTCGAGCGACAAGACTAATAAGCATGTATTCCTTAAGTGTCTTCACTCGATCCACCAAAAGGTTTGCTCGAGCACACAATAACCCTTCATAATATTTTTGCAGATAGTGAAATTACTGGAAGCAAAGATTCTTCATTCGAGCTTGGTTTCCTTCGGTCGAGTGAGCAAGTCAAAATTCCAAAAAACTTTACAACTCGATATACTATGTTTGTGAGTGGAATTGGCAAGACTAAGGGTCCTAACACAAGTGATTGTGGTGTGCCTCTGCTGAAGTGCAGGCATGGAGTATCTTTTTAGAGCGTAGGGCTTAGTTGTCTATTTGTTTGTTTTGTAAACCAAGGGCTATCTATGTATGGATTTGAGAACCACTTTGTTGTAATTAGGCAAAGCCTTGGAACCTGTAACCATTAAGGGATTAATTCGTATTTAATTTGCTTCGTTTTCTTTTATTCAAGTATTATAGATTCTTATCTTAGGAATAATGAAGATATGAAAGCATGTGGTCACTTTGTTGTAAAATTCACATTGAATATTACTAATGGATAGATGGAGATTTAATATGAATATTAATCATTGAAATGACTAAAATGTTCAATGTTTCTGTATGTTAACAATTGCAGACAATAGAATCTCGACTATGTACATGAGTTAATTTTGATGTATCGAATGCTAGTATTTTGGGGCATTATAAAAATAACTGCATTGTCATCTCTTTTGGTAATATATAATAACCCTCAATTTTAAATTAAATTACATTTTATCACATACAACGATAGAATTAAATAATCTTTTTTTTTAAATCATGATTAGTTGATATTAACGCGGTATTAAAATTAATTAAGCATTTGGGGTGTCACATTACTAATTGAACATAATTCCTTATATAAGTGTTATGAAATAAATATTTTACGATAAAACTAAATAAATCTAACAAATAGTTTTTTAACTTTTTGAAAGTTTTGAATTAGATCACAGTATACAATCAATTAAGCCACTGTTGTAAGCTATTTTATTGATTATTATAATTTAATAAATAAAAATTAAAAAATGATTAGGACCCTTAAAACATAACCCTTAAATTTGCACTCAATAACATCATGTTACATATCAGTTGATTTGTTTAAATTAATCAATTAAGACTCAAACCCTGCCATGTCATTGTGAATAAATTTAGTAGTGAAATTTTAAGTGCTCTAACATTACTTACAAAAACGTATACATACCATTTGATTTTTAAAATTTAAAAAATAAGTGACATATACATCTTGTATTAATAAAATCAACTTGATAAAATTGATGTTATTATTTAAAATGTAAAATAATTAGAGGTCATTTCATTATGCACGGTGAAATACTAATGAAATAGAAAATTAGTAAACTAATTGTTATAAAATCAAAAAATCATCCCATTATACATTTTATAAATACTCATAAATATAAAATTAATAATAAATTGTCAAAAATCGAAGAGGGTCAGGGCCCCTCCCAGCCCCTACACAGTTCCGCCCCTGCAAAGAATTAAATTCAAATGAAGGCACCACCAAATTAAACTCAGCTTGAATAGAGTGATTTAGAGAGAAAAAAGAAAGAAAATTGATTTATTTTTATCCTAATCATTTGTTTGGATTATTAAAATGAGATCAATGAAAAGAAATAGAGAGAAATTTATGTCTCTTATAACTCATTTTTTAAATCATTCCAAAAGTAGAGAGATTGTGAAAGAAAATAAATGAGATGATTACTAAGTTTATATAACATTAAAATTGTCCGTCTTGGTACTAAAGAAATAAAAATAAAAAAAGGTATTTTGGTAATATAACTTGTAAGATTTTTATTTTATTTTATATAGTTCTATCCAAAAAGACTGGAGATAAATTATTGTCTTTTATTTTCTTTCCTCCCCGTCTTAACCAAATAAGAGAGAGGGAAGTCGCGATTGTTTCTTTTCTTGTCTTCTCCCTCATAACTTAAAAATTATTTCTTCTCTTATTTCTCTTAGATCATCTCCAATCATTCATCAAAATTTTCATCTAATTTGATTTCAAATTTGAATGAAAAACTTGAGTTAATATTTCATCAAAATCTTTTAAAAAATTACTTTCACATTCCATTTTACTTTCAATCAATTTTGGTGACAAAAACCAGCTCCGATCCTTCATCTTTTAATAGTTTCTTCAAACTTAAGTGGAAAAAGGCTTATTGGAAATCTAGAGAAAGATTTAGTTCATCTTTTATTTGATGAAAAATTTATTTCTCCCTTAATTTGATACAAGTTTGATGAAAATATTAGACCTCATTTTCACCCAAATTTTTATCAAATTTAAATTTGATAGATATCCAAATATAGTGTTAGATATAGAAGAAATAAAAAAAAATGACACACATAAAAGGTTATTTAAATAATCAGGCCTACTTTTCAAACACAATGATATAGCAATCAATTAAGATATTAAAGACAACACTATATCTCATATTTTCTTTAATTATTAGCAAATCATATCACTTACATATCATTAAGTCTAGAATAATGGATTTAGAAATTGGGGTTATATATCATTTTTTCAAGAAGTAATTATCTTTTCTTTTCTTGAGATAGATAAATCACACTTTTTTTTTCTCTTATTTTCTCTCCTCTCCTACCTTTTTTTTTTTTTTTTTTTTTTTTAATATTTGGTTCTTTCCTAAATTCCCAAACATATTGTGCTATCCTCCTTCCTTCAATAGCCCTTTAACGTTAGGAGAAAGAAAAAATTGCTGTATAAAGTCATTGTTGTTCCTGCTTATTTCTTTTACTAGCATATCACCCGTGCTATGCACGGGATTAAATTTAAATAAATAAAAAATCATTCATAATTATGTTAAACATATTTTTAAATTGTTAACATAAAATATATGTAATTTTAAAAGAAAATATTGACATTGCATAATTAAAGTAATAAAAATAAGAATTTATTACATTTGTTCGAAATTCACTGAATAAGTAAAACAAAAAATAACTAAAATCTAACTTGTTGTGGGCCTTCCATCAGCATTCTTGCATTGTCAACATGATAGTTAGTATCATAATTAATAAACAATACATATATTATGTATTTATAAAATGTTATAAAGTAAAAAAGTTATACTTACATTTTTTTTTTTTACTTTCTGAAAGATATAGACATTCTTCAGACCAATCTATATTTAAAACAAAGGTGACGCACGTTGCACAATCTAGTTGACGTGGCATTGTTGGTACAGGTATGATAAATGCATAGGCACGGTCTTGGCATGACGCAATATAATCTTTAATCATTTTAACGCCATTATCCTATAAAATTTTGGAATTATAAGTTTGTGTTTAAAAAAGTAAGAATAAGTTATTTATAATAAATTTTATAATTTCCTACCTTTGATCTCATATTCTTCAAATATGATGGTTGACATCGCAAAATAAACTCTGCCCGTTTATCTTGAACAGTAAGATTTATTGAACCAGTACTGTCTTTGACCACAAGGTTAACATTGTATCTTATCAACCAAAAAAAAAAAAAAGGACGCTTGTTAAAAGGAAATATTGTACCTAATAAAAAATTAAAACACTTATTAAGTTTGAATTATTATTGTACATAGTAATTATTTACCTAAAGAAAATTACCTTGTTATAATATCAACATCATCATGTAGGCAATGACGACAAACAATGTGACCATAATGATATTCAACTTTTTGATAGCAACTTTTGCACAAATCAATCCAAAGGTTGTCAACATCAATTTGTTTGATATACCCAAGTATTCGAAAATATGAGACCTACAAAATATTTGAAAAAACATAAATTAATCTCTCTATAAACAAATTATATACATATCGTTTAATTTTCATTAATTGGGATGATAACAATTATTACCTTTGGCATGGGTGCAAAATCACGTATTCGAATTCTTTTGGCATTTGATATTATCAATGACTGTGAAATTGAGAATCCATTTTTTCAATTCCAAGATACCAACTTTTGTGGTATAGGATTCATAGCAAGCCTAGATAAACATGTCAATATATATAATTGTGAGAATTATATTGTCATATATAATTGATTAATATTATACAATCATAACATACCACACTCGAATATGATTTGTATAACAGAATGAATGATTGATATATAACTTGCTGTATTTGCATGTAGCAAGACATGGACCTAGAAGTTGAGAAAAGATAATTTATTAATATCAATATTTGTATATGTATATAGATATTATAAAAGTGAATAAAAAGTAATCCTACCATGATAATCTTTAACTGTTAATCCAGTGGCAAACAAAATATTATCATTCTCTAGAGTATCATATAGTTGCATGCCATCAGTTGTTGCAAACACATCCCATAGAGTTAGTCTTACCAATGTGAAACTGTTTTTACAATTAAAAAAAAAAAGTTGAGATTAGAAAAAATAATATAATTCGTAGAGTATTTCAAATTTGATAAAGACACGAAATATGTTATAGTATCATACCTTGTATCAAGTAGTAGAATCTCTCTCTTGTAATTATCACGATTTGCAATACCTTGACATTCGATTACACTAACAACCAAGCCAATCACATCTGCATATTTTAGCATTTGCATGTTTATTGTTTTGATAGTCACAAATTTTTTGTATTGGTAATAAACTATGTAAGTATATAATCTAGATAAGCATCATTTAGTAAAATTAACGCACCTATTAATTGAACATCTTGATGAAGAAATTGGCCAATGTCGATAATTTTTAAGGAAATACCCTTTGAAATGGTATATTAGTATCATGATCAAGTATGTCCACAATTGTTGTATCATTAGTAAAAGACATCTTAAAATAATATGGCACCAACTTGAATTTCTCATCAGCCAATGTAATATGAACTCCTCTAAAACAATATATTTTTCCCTCAATTAAATGTTCTTTGAAGTAATCATATTCTTCAGAGCATACAGTTCCTTCCATGGCATCACCCTTTCAAAAAAGTTAATAAGTACACACTTTTAACATAATATAAAACAAAATATTTAACAATTATCTCATGATAAGAGTTGTAAATACCTGTCCATCAACAAAAATCATTCTGAATGTCATATTTTCCCCAGGACGATTAGTCACAGATAACAACCTGACTAACTTTGCTTTAACGCTCCACTTACTTGCATATGGATGTAAATTAGCAAAATAGGGATATTTGATAATTCTATCACCTATTGACAATGTAGATGCATATGAGCAATATATGAATTTATAATTTTTATACAATGTATCTATAGATCTTATGAAATTTGAAAATGAAAATATTAAGAATTTTAATAAAAAAAATAAAAATTGTTAAGTTTACATTATGATAAAATAGAAAAAATAAGTAATGAATTATTGTACAAAAAATATTATACAAACATATTTTGTAAGGGTAAGTTTTTTAATTATTTTTATTAAATGAAAATGAAAAAAAAAAGATTAGATCATCCAATTTTTTGTGTACTAAATGTAATATTTTGGATCAGATTTAGAATTTAGAGTAGTAAGTATTGTATAATTAAAGAATAAAAAAAACATAGTCATTCAAATTTTGAAAAGACATTTTATTTCAATCTTCAAATGTCATCAAGAACATCACGATATACAATATTTTTTGTGTAATTTGACGGTTGGTCAACCTTATTAACAATCAATATCTTCAAGCCTGATGGTGTGGTAACACGCGATAAGGCAACATATAACTGACCATGGGAGAATACTGGATTAGGAAGGTATACACCAACTTTTTTTAAAGTTTGGCCTTGACTTTTGTTTATGGTCATTGCAAATGCTAATTTTATGGGAAATTGTCTTCTTTTAATCGGGACAGGTGAATGTGTGGTAGATGGTGATAAAATGGTACGTGGAATGAAGACTCCTTCCCCAATATTCGAACCCGTAATCACTCGTGCCTCAATCACTTTATCTCCCATTCTCTCAACAATAAGACGGGTGCCATTACATAGACCTTGAGATTGATTGAGATTTCTCAGTAGCACTATAGGTGCTCCCTTTTTGAGTTCAAGGCAATGACTTGGAATTCCGGGAAAATTTAATGAATGCAATAACTCTGGTGGATGCATGCCTTCGTCAATGTTCTCATCCTCAGCTGGACATATCGTATCTGCACTTAGGTATTTTCGAGATTCTCCAGGCAACATTGATAGCATTATAACATTTAATTCATCAATATCAGCATTTTTTGGTGCAAAGATGCCACGTTCTTTCAAGTAAGAATCCTTTGTATCTAGTACTTAATTCGATAGATTGCATGGATCAAATCATGTAGAGCATGTGATCCTTTTCTAATCAAGAAGTGTTCTGGAATTTCAATCCAATTAGTCTCACCGCCTTCAGTGAAAGAAATTCCAGGTATTTTTCCATCACCAATCATCAATATCCGATTAGCAAAATCACGAGTTGTTGGCGCATTTGAATAGAAGTATCATGGGCCATAATACGCATATTGGTCCTCAAATGCAACACCGACAATGATTCCAAATAGTCGATTCCTTCAACGATCTTTGCAATTGTGGCTTCCGCCTACCTTTTGGTACTACAGTAAAATTTGCGAAGTCACCACCAAGTATGAATAGTTTTCCACCAAATACACAATCGGTTGAACAAAATTCTGCCCTTTAGTATATCTCGAAAAGTACGATCAACTGCCTCAAATCCAAAACGATGGTGCATTGGTGATTCATCCCATATGATCAATGATGCCTCTTGAATTAATTTTGCCAGTTCAATCTGTTGATTAATACTACAACTTGAGAATTCATCCAAATTAATTGGAATTTTAAAGCGTGAATCGCGATTCTACCTCCCGTAACGATAAAGCCGCAATTGCAGATGATGCAACCGAAAGGACAATTTTTTTTCGACCTAAACTTTGCTATCAATGTTTTCCCCAGATATGTTTTTCCTGTTCCCCCACTTCCATAAAGGAAATACAAACCCCCTTTTTTACAATTGTATGCATTCATTATGGTGTCATAATCTTCCAATTGCTCACTATTTAAACCAGAATGTAATTCATTGAACAATTGTTTTTCAAACACTATCGTACTCCATCTCTCTTCTCTGATGAGCCTATTTGTCACAAATTGAGCACCTTGCGAAGATGGCAATGGCATGGGAGGGAAATCTTTGAGAGATCTTCCATTTATATTTAATATATGCTCAATTTCGAGAAGTCCTAAAATTCTTAAGTCTTCATCGTCAAGATGTAGATCACTATCTCTCATATCTCTTCTGATTCTATATTGTATATCATCGGTGAAACTTTTCCAATGACCTTCCCATAATTATTTGGATTGGTTATATCGAAAACATGAGCATTGTGCAATACATATGTCGAAGTTTTTGTTCGATGCCCAATTTGATGCTTCTGCCAATGCCTCGTGCCATTCATTATCATCATCGAGTAGACCAAGGGCAATACATACAGATTTAAATGTTGTATGCACGACCCCATTTACAGTTCTGATATGCTCAAAACTTTCTGCACCATGAACCTTATTCAATAACATTCTCAAATAATATCTCTCACCCGATGTTGGATGTGCATATGGCAATCTACCAATACATTTATGTGATTTTCGGACATCCCATTCTTTTTTATCTCTTTTCCATACCCATTTTGTTGGAAATTCAACATAAGTCAACTCCTTTGCAGATTGGTGGGTTCTATTTGCTCCAAACCATTTGGTCAACATTGTGTCATGAACACGTTGTTGGTCAATAACTTCGTATAGATGATCATTGTCATTAAATATAACAAATTGTTGACCTGGAAGATGATATTGTAAGCGCTCAACAGAAGGAGTTTGTTTCTGAATTTCAAACTCAAATATCCTCCAACACGCTTCAATCGCAGACACGTATCGAGCATCCAAATACTGTTTGATCTCATCAACTTGTTTATAATGTTGTTGCCCATTATTGTTTGGATGAATAACATTATCCTCAATCACAGTTGTCGCACGATCAGGCCCTTTGTTGACATATTTGTACAAATATTTCATCAACTTCGGGTGCGCACATCGTTCAATATTAATGTGGCAATCATATCGCACCAAAAGATCACGATTATATGGAATGACCCATCTGTTATCAACTATAAATCCATTTATGTTTATTGTGTTGCCCTCATTACATCTGCGCCTGTATGATACAAATCCACTATCATCAATTGTTGTTTCATTACAAAATTTCTTCGGATAATGTTTTGTACACTTTCCATCTACCATGCATGGAGCATTGGGATTAGCACCACAAGGTCCATGTATCATGCATCGGCAGCAGTCTCATATGCCAATGGGTCTGCATTTTTGTCAGGCAATTCAGCACATATAAACTCATCAATTTGTTCAGGTGTGATTGGCTTATTCTCCGATGCCAGTGTGATTGTAATGTGAGAATACGGCAATCCCCGTTTTTGAAACTCGATGACCTAAATAATTGTTCATAAAAATAATTATTGATACATTAGACATTTAAGAGTATTTGTTATATCATAAATGCACAGGTGTTAGAATAATAATACCTGAAAGTACTTCTCCAAATATTTTATTTTTCTTCAAGTCAGTTAGTAATTGTTTAAACTTAATCCGAAAAACTCTAGCAACGATATCAGGTCTATCTTCTGCACATTGATTCGGTAGTCTTGGAAGATCAACTTTTATTTCTGGCCATATAGGATTGCATGTGAACGTGATAAACAAATCAGGAGCTCCAATAGTTCTGCAAATTGCCATAGCATCTTGATAACGTTGGATCATACTACGTGGCCCCCCAGAGAATGACGAAGGCAACACAAATCTTCTCCCTACTGCTGACGCATCTACATCTCCAGCAACTACAGCGTCTTCTATTCCTTGATATAGGTCTGCACGCAACTCAGCTTGATGGGTCTTGATGTAATTCAATCTAGTTTGCTCAATAGCAGCATAACAGTCAACGACAAATTGTTGAAACAAACGCCCTCCTCTTAAAAGTGTTTTACCTTCAAATTCTCTATGTTGGAGTCTAAATGCATAAAATTCTCTAATTGACACATTGTTTCGAGATCTGCTTGAGAATGTATTAAAAGAGATGCCACACCTCCATCTATCTGTACCATATGGAAACAGTAATGGGTACTGTAATGGTACATATGATGGATGTATTTCACTGATTCTTTTTAATATACCATCATTTTTCTGAACAATGATATCACGATGTGTTTCGATTCAGATCATCACCAATGATTATCGCCGCAACTTCATTTGCGGTTGGCACGATATATTGTCGTTCACCTCGGAGTTTAAAATACGCACATGTAGATTCAATACATTACGATCCGCAACAAATCTCCGATTTCAAATATTTTCACATAAGGATTAACGCATTTTAACATTTCTTGTAGACCTTCCAATATTGACAAATCAATGCCCAAAATATTTGTACTTGGTTTGGCCTATCACATCAAGACGATTTTGCAATTCATGCTCAGATCATATATATCTGATTGGGCAAACTTAGGTTTCGACGAGTTGGTAATGATGACCCTATTCTATGATAATTTTCCCTTAATCCAAAATGCATATGGACCTCTTCCATCTAAACGAATGATCTACTTTTCCACCCATTGATGTGAAAGACAACATTGAATTATACATTCTAATTTTTTCCATAAAACTTGCATTCCTCAATTGTGCATCTAAGAAGTCGAGGCGTGTGGCAATAAAGGTAAAAGGACCTCCCGACTTGACAACATAATCTGAATTTGGGATTGGTTTTAGAACTATCCTTTGTTCTCTCATCTAACCACATGATGGCGTCACATCGCGGACATGTGAATGTTCTGTCACTAAATTTCCATCTACTCAGTACGTGTCGTTTTCTATGACGTGCAACGATTGCAACATCTGTATGATGCACATCGTAAATAATTAGTATTATATGTAGGAAAAATTTACAATGTGCACCCTTTTAAATGATGCACATTGTAAAAAAGTTATGATTTTTTACTAATGAACGTTATGATTGTTTGTAATATGTGTTATGACATTTTGTAATAAAGTTATAAATAGCGAATTTATGATGTGCACCCTAAAATTAGGAATAATATGACATTTTGTGATTTTTGTTATAACACTTCGAGATTTTGTTATGACATTTTTGAGATTTTGTTATGACATTTTTTAGTGTAATAAAGTTATGATTTTTGTAGTGAAAAAGTTATGACATTTTGGGTTTAAGTTATGAAATTTTATGATAAGGTATGAAAGGCATACCTAACATAAATATATATAGATACTTTTGAGACAATGTAAATTTAAATTGTAAGAGTTGTCATTAATTTTTTAAACAAAATTATTACAAAATAATTCTTACCCTGTCGTGGAACAATGTTATTATTTGTATGCAATTTAATGCTCTCGGTTATGGGATTTATGACTATTTCATCGTAAAAAATCATTGAAAAATAATTAAATATCCCAAAATAAACTTATGTGAAATAATACAATGAGAATAGTAATGAGATAAGTATAAATTATGAGTCATGAATAACATAATAGTTTATTCTTACCTCGTTGTGGAAGAATATTAACATTTGTTGTCAAAGTGACTTCTGAGACATCTCCATGCAACTGAATGTCCTCAGCTATGAGGGGCATGACTATTTCATCATTTAAATTTTAATTGAGAAATGATTGACTTAAAAATTAATATTTAATTTAAAGGTTCGTGAATATCAATTATTGGCAATTATAATTTTTAAAATTATAATTAAAAATATTAATATCTATAAACATATATAGTATAGATATATATATTAGGGTTTACCTTCTGGTAGGACAATATTATTATTCACCACCCTTGTAACTTCCAAACATCTTCATGTATCGAACTTCCTCGGATATCGAACACAACAATTCCTTTATTTGAATTTGCATGAATAAAATATTTAGTGTCAAATCTTTTATTATTTGAAGTTATGATAATATTGTCAAATAAATCATAATTATAAAATTAATACAAATAATAATTATTACCTTCTTCTTACGTGACAATATTGTTGTTCGCTATTATAGTTTCTGTAATAAATCTCTATATGCTGAATGCCCTCTAAATTTTGAGACATGACTATCCGTCATCTAATTGGATGAAAAAATAAACAATATAAGTATCATGAATTATAATTTTAAAAATAGTAATTACAAAATCTATATATATGTTAGTGTTTACCTTGTTGTAGGACAATATTATTATTCAGCACCCTTGTGACTTCTGAAACATCCTCATGTATCTGAACACCCTCAGATATTGGGAACATAACAATTCCTTTATTTGGATTTACATGAATAAAACAATTAGTATAAAATCATTACTTTTTTAAAGTTATAAGAATATTGTAAAATAAATCATAATTGTAAAATTAATATAAATAATATTTCATACCTTCTTCCTCAGATATGGGAGGCATGACTATTGCATCATATAATTTTCATGAAAATATAAACAATATAACTATTAGCATTCATTATGAAAATAGCAAATATTAGTATTTGCAAGTTATAATATAAACGAATAATAATTAGAAAATATTATTACTCGAGGTTCTTACCATTTAGAACATTAGTATTGTTTGTCAATGTAGTGACTCTTGAAACATTTTGGTGGAAGTGAACACCCTCTGATGTGGAAGGCATAAGAACTCCTGTATTTTAAATTGCAGCAATATATATATATATATATATATTGAGTATAAAACTAATGTTTCAATTAATATATATGAAGAATTGCTCACTGTTCACATTAAAAAAAAATTATTGAACTAACAAAAAAGGCGAAATTACAGTGAAGAAATGAGAAAGGCTCATTATTTGCATACGTGAGAAATGAGGAACAAACTACAATCACATCAGTAAAAAAAAAACCTCGCCCCTCAGAATCCTCAAACCTAAGAACACTAATATTGATTTCAATTCTTGTATAATTATGAGCAATTTTCTTAATCATTTCATTTATAATTCATTGGGGTCTTAAAAAGTAGATTTACAAAATGTAGTTATATATCATTTTTCAAGAAATTAAATCTGTTTTAAAAAAAATCAATTCACATATTTATATGGGCTACTCATTGAAATAGTAAAATTAAATAACAAAGTAAATAACAAACACGTTAATAAATAATGGAAACAAAATATTCATCCCAGCTTCAACAAAAATAGAGCACACAAACATAACTGGTTCCTGACCAAGGAGAAAAGAAAGCAAAGAGATAGAGAAAGTTGAGTTTTTGTGTTTTGTTTTTTGTTTTTAGAAAGTTTGAAAAAATTATTATGAAAACAATTCACATTTTAAGGATTACTAAAAGTGTTTTTGAAATTTTATCAGTAATAACAAAAATGAATAATGAAAAGAAAGAATAGCATTTTTCAATTTAAGGAAAGTTGAGTTTTTGTGTTTTGTTTTTTGTTTTTAGAAAGTTTGAAAAAATTATTATGAAAACAATTCACATTTTAAGGATTACTAAAAGTGTTTTTGAAATTTTATCAGTAATAACAAAAATGAATAATGAAAAGAAAGAATAGCATTTTAAGTTTGAAAAAATTAGTATGAAAACATTTCACATTTTAAGGATTACTAAAAGTGTTTTTGAAATTTTATCAGTAATAACAAAAATGAATAATGAAAAGAAAGAATAGCATTTTTCAATTTGAGGAGTTTTAGAGAAGATTACCTGTGGAGGAGGAGACTGCAATAGGTATGTGTCTGGCTTCTTAGTCCTTGTCAAGCTCCATGGAAAACGGCAATTTCACAGAGAGGAATGTAAATTAATTGGCAATTTCACAGAGAGAAAGTGGAGACTGATCTTTAAAAGCTCAAGCTTGAAGAATTCAATTATTATTGGAATTATTGGAGAAGTCAAAAAGACTTGGGAGAATTTATTAAGTGTTGGGGTTTTCTTTTTAAAAAAAAAATCAATGCTCAAGCTTGAAGAATTCAATTATTATTGGAATTATTGGAGAAGTCAAAAAGATTTAGGAGAATTCATTAAGTGTTGGGTTTTGTTTTTTTTAAAAAAATCAATTATTGGAGAAGTCAAAAAGACTTGGGAGAATTCATTAAGTGTTGGGGTTTTGTTTTTTTTTTAAAATCAAAAAATTAAGAAATTAGGATTGGGGTATTGAAGCTCTCACATGGGTTGTGGGTTTAAAAGTCCCTTTTCCTTAATATATAGTATAGATGCTATCAAAGCACACACCATCATACTTCAATGAACATTTTCTTTTAAGGAAAATTTAGCCAAAAAGACTCCATTGGACTCTTATTTAGTAAAAATGACAATCTAATTTATTTTATTTCATAAACTCTTTGAGGAGGTGCATAATTGAATAATGACATAAAAAAAAAAAAAAAAAAAAAATCTTGGACAATATTGCACATGCATATATATATATATATATATCAGAGAACTCTTTTGACGATGAACACTTTTATTTTATTTTATACAAGTTTAAAAATATTGTGTATGTGTATCTTTGGTAGGTTTATCTAATATGTACTATGTTTTTTGTAGCAGTAAAATTTTACTGTGAACCAGAGTAACATGTTACTGTCAAATAAAGCAACAAGTTACTATTTACGTCAATTTCGATGGTATTTTTTTTATCTTTTATTTTTTAAGAATTTCATAGTTAATATGGATCTTGTTTGATAGATCTTGATAAGAAGATTCTAAAAATACTAAATTTATTAAAACTAAAATCTAGATGAAAAGTTATACTATTTTAAAGTTTAAAATATTAGATTACTCACTAAGTATATTTTGACAATAGTGGTATGCGTTGGACTTTTCAAAAAAAAAAAAAAAAAATTGTACTTGTCGTTGATGCATTAAAGTTTTATTATGTGAAGGTTTTGACCAAATTTCCCTTTCTTTAACGGGTTTAAATTTAAATTTTTTTGGGACAATTGTTTCAAATTTTATTCTATTGCCTGTTGTCTGTAAGAATAACAAAAATATGAAAGATTATACTAGTGTCATCTATCTGTCTATGCCTCCACCTATCTATCATTGTTGTTGTTCGCCAAAAACTTTTTCGGGATGGCTAATCTTCAGTGGCAGTACTGGGTGGTGATTGATAGCATGTGTTATGCTGAAAGAGAGTAAGCATCGGGAAAAGAAAAATACAATTTAAAATTTAAAAAAAAAAAAAAAAAACGTTCTTTAAAGCAATAATTTGTATTTCTCACTAATATATTTCATCAATCACGTTTTTTACAATTAAGACAGATAAATCATTGGATTTTTTTTATCTGTCACAATTTTTCCTACTATAATTATATTGGGAAAAAAAAAGAAGAAAGAAACTCGTATTACTATCAATAAGAATTTTAAGTTATTACATATTAAATGTGTAGATTTATTTTCTTTTTGAGAGAATAGTAAAATTTTAAGCAAAGTGTGCCTATGATTTTTATTATTTTATTTTTTTAACACCTGAATGCTTAAGGAATGTGAGGTTTTCTAGTGAAATGTCTCGATTCTAAACACAACCTAATGTTCCGTTTGTTTGAGTGGGACATATATTTTTTTGTATTTTTTGATATTTGACATAATGAAAAATAAAATTCAATAGAAAATATTTTTTATGCAACACCACTATCACCATGGCCATCATCACCATCAATGTTGTCAAAGACGGAGCCACCTTAGGACTAGTTGGTCACGTGCTCCCCTAATTTTTTTTATTTTTTTTGATACTATTACTTGTACATATAAAAGATTATGCATTATTTATCTCTTACAAAATTGTAATAGTATCCCTCCTTAAATCATGTAAAACTTTTTATGTTTTAAATTTTTAAAAAATGCTCTATTTTATTCTTTTAGTCATTCTTATACACTCTTAGACCATCTTCAATTGTTTACCAAAATTTTCATCTAATTTGATTCCAAATTTGAGTAAAAAAACTTGATCATCAAATTTTCATCAAAATCTTTTAAAAAGTTACTTTCTCATCCCAAATTTCACTTGTCATCAATTTGGTGGAAAAAAAAATCCTACTCCAATCCTTCATCTTTTAACAATTTCATCAAACTTACATGGAAAAAGGCTTGTTGGAAATTTGGTGAAAGATTTGGTTTATGCTTGATTTGATAAATTTTTTGCTTCGTCCCTGATTTCATACAAGTTTGATGAAAGGATTGGACCTCATTTTCACCAAAAAATTTATCAAATTTAAATTTGACGAAGAATTTGGTGAATGATTAAAGATGCTCTTATAGGTCAAGTTAAGAATTGAATCAATTGATATTTTTGTTTTCATTATGAGATTTGTTTAGTTAGCTATATCTTCCATTGTAGGCTCTTTGTTGAGTTGATTGTGGATTTATAAGTCTTGTTGATATAAGTCTCATGATAATTGTAATATTGTATCTCACCAATTAAATAAATTTTTATAAAAAAAATGTAGGAGTTTAATACTATCTCATGTTTGCTTGTAATAATTAATGTGTAGCATATCTACTTTGAAATTCTCACTCTGTTAACTGTCGCCAACATCATTGTCACCACACTACTGCCTCTACTTTCACCTTCGTCCTACCACCACCACCACAAAATATAGAAAAATATTCAATTTTGTAAGAAATATTTTTCGCACAAACTAGGGCTACGCAAGAATCCATCTGACCCACCTAAACAAATGGCCCGAACCAATCCACAATAGAATAGACGGTTTCAATAATTTGAGTAGACGGATGCAGATGCATTTTTCCTAATCTCGTCCAAGTTTATACAGATGGTAGATGAGGGACCACCCGACCCAACTCGATCCACCAACACCCCTAAGAAAATGATATTATACTTTTATGCTTTCTGTGTTAAGAAATGACCTCGTATTTAGTAATTATATTTTCTATTTATGAAATATGAAAGTTGGCTCTTTATTTTTATTATAAAATATGAAGAATAAAAAATTTTGGATAAAAAATAGTAAAGAATTATTGGAAAAATAATTCAAAAAAAAATGTCCAAAATAATAAAGCTCAAACTATTAAATTGATCTGTATCCACTTGTTAACTCGCACGACCCATTTAATCCGTATCTACTAATTAAACGTGTTGGCTTGAACTGGGGCCAGCATCCTACCATGGCAGAGTCACAATTGACTTATGGAGTTTGGCGTTGTACTCTTTAAAGAAATAAAATTGTTCATTCACCACTACCAATAGTTTTGGCGATTTGTAAGCACTACAAAATGGATAGATGAGGATTAATTTTTTTAATTTGCCTAAATTTGGACAAATAACAGAGGTCACCCAACTTAACTCGACCCACAAGCACCCCTAGTCCAAACAAACAAAATGTAAGTGTCAATTAAACATAATTAAGGGGGACAATATAATTGTTGGAAACTATCTAGGCAGAAGTGTGATTTTGGCTAAATAGAAGCCCTGCTCCAGATGATGAAATGGCAAGTTTGACCAAGGCGTTGGTAGTTATCCTTATATTTCGTTCGTTCAAATTAGCGGAAAGAGCGTTATTTCAGTTATTACTCTGTCTCTCTCTCCCTCCCTCTCTCAAATTGAGAAGAGAAAGAAAGAAAAAAAGAGAAGAAAAGAAAAAGCAGAGATCAAAATCAATAATGGAGAAAGAAGCAGAGAATGCAGATCAAGAGCATCCAATGGAACCAGACAAAGAGAAAGAGAAAGATCATGGAGAGGAAGATACAGAAAGCGATAATGAAGAGAGAGATGAAGAAGAGAGAGAGTCTCAGAGACTGAGAGATAAAAAGATGGAAAGGAGACTCAGAGCCAAGGAGAGGAGAGAGAAGAGGCGCCAAGTCATCTCTCTGCTCCGCACTATTCCTTATTCCGATCACCAGAGGTATACAAATTTGTTTATTTTATTTTGATTTTCCATTTCTCGATTTAGAGAGTGTTTGGAATAATCTAAATAACTTAAAGTTTTTACTTTTTATTGAAAAATATATAAAAAAATATAGAGGTGATGTGATTAAAAAATATAAAAAGATAAAAAAAAGTGTGCTAATATAAGAAATGCCAAATAGTTGCTATACAATCTCGTAATTATTTTTACTCCCATAATCTTAATAAGATTTTGATCACGTTACTTTTTCATTAATTGCTCAAGGATTGACAATATCTAGAATCAGAAAGTCTCTCTGTTGATTTGGATTTGAATTTCTAGATTAGGTCTTTGTTGAATTTGATAATTTTATCTAAAATTGATAGTGCTTGTGTTTAATTTTAATATTATCCAATTTTATGTGGATATATGTGTTGACAATGTGTTTTAATGTGATGATCACCGAGAAACTTGACCTTGGCTCGAGTCAACTAAATTATATAAATGAGCAGAGCTAGCTCAAGCTTGAAAAGACAAAATAAAATTCAGATTAATTTGCATATTAAGAGAAAAAAGAAAAAGAAACTAATAAGTAAAATATGAAAAAAAAAATGCTTATAGTAATAAAAAAAATCATGAATCAATTAGGTAAATTTACATAAACACCAAACACAAATAGAAAAATTAAATAAATTAATAAAAATATAGGAGTATTTAATATGTATTAAAAATAAATATTCATTTTTAAAGTCAGGGTCTACTCGAGTTGGGCCAGATTACTAAACGAGCATAAAATCAAGAACAAGCTCATTCATTTAGTAAATGAGCTGAGCTTGAGTTTCGTCTGCAGCCATACCTAAGACCTACTACACCCATTTACCAATTTACCAATTGAGCCAAAGTCCTAGGGCAGAGGGTACATAACTTTTTTTTCTTTTTTAATTTAAAATTTGTGCAATTTAAGATTCTTGAGCAACATGAAGTGTTGTAAGTCTTTTCCACCCAAAATCTATAATTGAATGGTTTAATTAGAATAACCTTCTACTATAATATAGGATGACAGTTGAGGTTTTCAAACTCATATGAAAGCAACTCAATGTGTAAGAACTAAGAACCTTGGCTAACTGCGAACTTCGTTGACCACCACTCTACTTTTATGAGCACCTCAACTGTTAAGGTGTTGCATATGTGTAAACACTCGGTTAATTCCATTTTATTCCTCGCATCATCGCTTTTGGAGTGACTTTCAATCGTATTATATTTAGGACCATTTTATGCCATGGAGGAAATTATGTTAATTAGCTTTTAGATTCTAATTTTTTGTGATTGCCTTTGCTATAAAAAGACTAATTTGTATTGACTTTGTTCTTGGAAAAGCTTTTGTCCCTTCGTATGATACAATAAGGAGATAGAATGGTATCACTTTAATTATGTATCCAAATGCCTCCCTGAGAGTATGCATTGTATATCAAGATTGATAACACTTTTGCTCTTGATCTTTAAACGCACTTGTTTTTTTCTTTTTCCCCAATAATGGTTGTTTAAGCATAACATAATATATGGTCTGGAGTTCGTAGGTGGTGGTCAGCAGATACCATTGCCATGGTGACTGGAGCAAACAGAGGGATTGGGTTTGAGATTGCACACCAACTTGCATTGCATGGCTTGACAGTTATTCTGACATCAAGAGATGCTGCTGTTGGTGAAGAAGCAGCAAAGGTCTTACAAGAAGGAGGTTTGAATGTGCATGTCCATCAATTGGATATTGTGGACCCTTCATCAATCCAAGTGTTCACTGAGTGGCTACAACAAAACTATGGTGGTTTAGATATTCTGGTAAAATGTTGATACCATAGTTTCATTCTAAGGTTTAATTGTTCTATGTTATTCACAGATAACTCTGCAGTGTGATGTATGTTATTTTTCTAGTCATTCTTCTTTCTTTTCTTTACTTTTTCTTTCTTTCTTTCAAAAATAGGTTCAATTCTCGTCAGCTTTGCCAAACAGAAAGCAACTTAATTTAGTTAAAATTTGTTTTAACATATAAGTTTTTAGACACAAATTTAAGTAACTCTATATGAAAATCATTCATGCATATTGGTACCCTTTTTTTTGGCTAGTAGACTCTTATGGTCATATACCGAGAAGCACATACACATACACATACACATACACATACACATACACAACACATGACATGGCAACGACACGACACTAACACAACAATAAAAGACACGACATGTGAGGGATACATACAAAATATATGAAAAAATATATTTATTATATGTCATATATATCAATATTTCATTGAAAGTTGATAAAAGTATACAACATAATACAAATTTGTAAAGCTTAAGAGAGGATGAGTTAATAGATATAGATCTACATTATTTTTTGTTTTATCACTAGATCATAAGTGTTTTTGTTCAAACTTGTAATGTATTTCATATGTATCTAAGTAATGGACACTCGTGTCTCCTAAGTGTCTAAAGAATGTCTAACTTAAAAAAAAAAAAAAAAATGAAAAAACAATAATAGAACTTGTTTGGAGTGTCAATAAGTGTTTGATGAGTGCCAATGTTAGACATGAACACATCACCTTTTTAAAAGTGTTTGTGCTTCATAGGTGGTATCTAATGTAGCATATAAGATAATCTTCACCATTTAACATATGTTCCCTACAAACATGTACAGATAAACAATGCAGGTGTAAATTTCAACTATGGATCAGACAATCAACTCAAGTTCGCTGAACAGGTCATAACCACCAACTATTTTGGCACCAAAAATATAATTAAAGCTATGATCCCGTTAATGAGGCCTAATGCTTCAGGTGCTCGTATTGTTAATGTTAGCTCACGGTTGGGAAGACTTAATGGCAAGCGAAATGTAAGTAAATGCTTTTCTTTTTCTTTTCATTTCCGTACTACTCCTTTTCCCCCTATTTTTAAAACAATGGAGGGGCCTTTTTGCTTACGATGGTTTTCTAATTTTCCAAATGGATCTGCATAGACACTTTTTTTTTTTTTTTCTAGGCATGCTGATAGATGCCATTTACTCTAATTTCCCTCTCTTGCAGTTGAAATTTTTAGAAAATATCCTATTCCCCAGTTACTTAAAACAGTTGTGCTTTATGCTTGTGGAAGATGTGACATCTTGTATAATTAAACAAGAATATAAAGTGCAAAACATGGTTCATATTTTTGCCTTGAAATTGGAGCTACTTGTGTGAAACTCAGCTCTGGGGAAGGTTATGATGAGCATGGAATTTCTTTCTCCTGTTATGATGAACATATTCATGAAGAATACGTTTGAATTTCTTCCTCATCTTTGATTGCAACAAACCTTTTTGTCATTGTTATTTTCATTTTGAACTTAACAAATTCTGGTCCTTGTATTGCTTCTTTTTCTTTTTCTTTTTTTTATAATTTATTAGTTATTATTTGTTTATATTATCGGAGTTTGTTGTTTTGTATCATTGAAGCTAGCAGTCTTGTACAACTCTTCCAAGATTCTTTTTCTTTTTTCCCCTCCTCTAATTGTCCTTTATGCTGTGTTTGGTTGGAGGATTTGGGGAGGGATTTGGAAAGGAAAAGAGAAAAGGTGTGTGAAATTATGTGAAATTTAGGCATATTTTATTTTCATTTCACCTACCTTTTCCATTTCCCTTTCCAAATCCCTCCTCAAATCTTCCAACTAAACACAGCATTAATCTTCACAATGCAGCAGAATTTCATTGATCATGGTCTCTCTCTCACTCTCTACCTCTCTCTCAAGCACTTAGTAGTTCAATGGACCAAATCCTAGAGTAATTGAAGATAGACATACCCCAACCCCATTTCACTAAAAATATTTGGGAATTACTTTTGCAAAATGAAATTAAAATTCCATACAACTAGTTTATGAATCATTGTTCAATCAATTTTTTTTTTTTTTTTTTCTTTTTTTGGGTGCCCTTGGCATCATATTAACATGATCAAAGTTCTTGACTCTGACAGAGAATTGGAGATCTCACTTTAAGGCACCAATTGGAAGATGTGGACTCACTATCTGAGGAACTGATTGATAAGACTGTGAATACATTTTTGGAGCAAGTAAAAGATGGCAGTTGGACATCTGGCAAGTGGCCTCAAACATGTGCCGACTACTCAATGTCAAAGCTTGCCGTTAATGCTTACACCAGGCTAATGGCGAAGATGCTTTCAGATCGACCAGAAGGGCAAAAGATATATATAAATTGCTATTGCCCGGGCTGGGTGAAGACTGCCATGACTGGTTGGGCAGGGCATACTTCACCAGAGGACGGGGCTGACACAGGAGTTTGGCTTGCCTTGCTTCCAGACCCTGACCAGTTAGTGACAGGAAAATTTTTCAGTGAGAGACGTGAGATTAGTTTTTAGGAATGTTTTCCAGTTTCAGCTTCAGCTTCCTTTTTTTCAGTGAGATCGGATTCTACAAGAACGATGAGAACTGGTGCAAAGAAAGCTCTATTCTGAATTGGCTTTTGCAAATGAACTTTTTTAGAAGAGAGTATGCAATTGCCATTGCATTCATTGCCATCTCTAGACTCTCGGGAAAGTTTGAGACATACTGAATGAGGGAGTTAAGGGAATCTCTAATTTCACTAGAATCCCGGTCTTCTGAAAATT
The DNA here is from genome assembly GCA_025200525.1 of Camellia lanceoleosa. Taxonomy (NCBI): domain Eukaryota; kingdom Viridiplantae; phylum Streptophyta; class Magnoliopsida; order Ericales; family Theaceae; genus Camellia; species Camellia lanceoleosa. The sequence goes on along the minus strand of CM045772.1, from coordinate 88,815,313 downwards.
GTGTTGTGCGAATTCTACCGCCACCCAAACTTTGTACCCATGAGGAGTTAGTAAGCATGGGCAATGAATGGAAGAGCAGTATTTGGTGTATCTAGTCATTAATTTACACATTTCTCATACTAGAAATTTTGCTTTTGACATTTTTTGTTATTGGATTTAGTGGGAGTTCTATCACGAAGACTTTTGTGATGTCCCCAAGTTTGATTTAACAATAATTATTACCCAAAGTTTGATTAGATATCATGAAGACTTTTGCGATGTCCCCTAGTTTGATTAACAATATACCCAAGGTTGATTAGACAATTGTTTTCCTTTGTGTATAGACACACGCGCGCGCACAACAATTGGGAGTAATTTGTCTGGATCACTTCTTGCCATTTCTTTCGAAAATTTGGAAGATAATGATATAATTTTCATTGACATAGAACATTTGCAAAGCTTACAGAAGTATTGAAGCAATGTCTTGTTCATCTAATTTCTCGTCTTTGGAATGAGAAAAGTAGGACTTTGATTACAAATGCAATTGCAAATGATTTGAAGAAAATGAATATGAAAATGATTTGCGTTTTTAAAGTTTTTCAATTTTTGTTTTATGAAGTACAATAAATGAAAACAATTCCAAACACACCCGTCGTTCTTTTCCAAAAGTCATTTTTCAAATTTGGAATAGAAAACTTGCATTTCTTGCACCTAACTGCACAATGTGCCCTTAATGATCATACCATAAGTCCACTGGATTGCTTCTTCTTTTGAAATACTCAAGTGGAGAGGCATTCAGGTTGGTTGAGTATGATCCCTAACGTTCACCTCCATTTCAATTGAATTGTACATCTTATAAGTTATTAGGGGTGTTTGGTGTGGATTATTATAAGGTAAAAATTGATAATCAGAAAGCTGTAAGTAGAAGTACTCATTTCCCAACTTCTAAATAATCGGTTTTCCTCAACTTATTTAAGTTATTTCTGCTTAAAAAATTATAAACAAAAGTTGCACTAAACAATCTGACACCTATTCTCAAATTAAAATAAGTTATAATCACTCCTTATAATTCACACCAAACACCCCCATTGTTTGTTCACCATACATGAAAAAAATATCAATTTGATTTCATTCACATAATTTTAAAATATTTAATTTTTATAATTGAATCCATAATAAGTCTCATAGGCTATACTAAACTTTTATCTAAGCCCTTGTATGTCATCCAAGTTTTTGTGGTTATCAGATTAAAATAGTTAGAAAAAGACAAAATAGATTACAAAACAAATAAGATAAAATATTATATCCAAATCATAATTATTTCATTTTTCTTCTCACAAAACTCAAAAAAAAGCCAAAACACTTAACCTCAACGAAATTTTTTAACCCCAAATAAAAATAATTAAAAAATTAAAAACCTAAAAAATCAATCCACAATCCAAACAAACTACTGAGAATTCATATTAAAAATTAAGGCTCAGTCTCAAATAATTTGAAGTGACACCCAATACATGTGAAAAAGTACAAATTATCACAAAAGTCCAATACATTAAATGACCCAAATGGTATAGCGGAACCGTAATGTTTTGTTTATGAGAGGCCCAAGGTGATCTGTCAATGTCATGTAAGCTTTACGTAGAATTGTTAGTAAGTTTATATAAGTGACCCTAGCGTTACTAATGTCATAATTTATGAATTTATTCCTCTTTTTTCAAAGTATATGAGCGTTTAATCTCTATTTTTTCAAAATAATTACTCTGGCTAATTTTTATATTTACACATAAATCAATTATAAAATCAAACATAATCTTAATATATGATTTTTGTTCAATTTTGTGATCGGTTTAAATATTTTTAGGTTTTATTTATTTATTTGAACTTTGTGTAACAATTTGAAAAATAAAAAAAAATAGAAAGGGAAAACAAATAAATTATATATTTTATTAACAAATTTTTATTTTTCTTGGAGCCACATGAATCCACAAATAGAACGCCACGTTGTACGTTTAAAAAAGGCCCACGACTCACAGTCGCACCAAATCACGAGCGCCATACAAACACTCCAGGAACTCTGTTCTCCTGTGACTGCGGCAAAATCATTCATCAAAAATGGCGAATTTGAGAAGAGCTCTGCTCAACATCTCTCGAATCCTCGATTCCACGGCCATTCCTGCTCGAATCACCAACCTCAACCCGCCAATTCAATCCGCGTCTCTCTACAGGTACAACTTAACTCTCTCTCTCTCTCTCTCTATTGCATATTCAAATACATGTCTATGATGAATATCTAACTATGCATTTTTGTTTGTCTGTTTGTTTTCATTTTGGTTCAGGCCTTTAGTTGGTTCGTTTTCTCGTTTTTGTTCTTCTAATCAATCGGTAGACATTGATCTCTCCAACGAAGAAAGCAAAAGGCGCTTATTTAACAGGTTCCTTGTGTAATTCAATTTCAATTTCTCAACAAATTCAAAAAAGGATCAGAATTTTGGGATGAATCTCCAATCATGACTTAAATTTTTACTCGAATTTGAGTAAAAAATTCATTTGGTATGAAGTACTCCAATAGCAAACACCAATTTTTACTCATATTCTTTTTAAAAATTTCTATCGTATCCAAAGAATTGTAATTCAATAAATAAATGATGCAAATATAGCTTTGGAGTTTGGACATTTGAGTCAAGATTTGAGTTTCCCAGGTAAAAATTTAAGTAAAATTTAATTTTGTCTGAGTTTAAGTAAGGAGTGGAGAAGGATTGGGGTTTTTTTTTTAAACTTGAATTTTAGTTTGAGCCAACATTTGGGTAAGGATTGGAGATGCCAGTTTTACTAATGAATTATTCAATTGATGATGGTCTTTTTTGTACCGATACATGCATGTGTAGGCTGTTATATAGGAGCAAGCAAAGAGGGTTTCTTGAGCTGGATTTGATTCTGGGGAAATGGGTGGAGGAGCATATCCATTCTATGGATCAAAATGGGATTAAATCCCTTGTTGATGTACTTGACCTGGTAATTTTATTCTTCACATACTCTGTTATTATGTTTGGTTTTGGGTTTTTGCCCGTCAAGTCTTTGTCAAGCATGCGTAGATGTATAGTTGAATTGGAAAGCTAGGTACCCTAAAAAAATACCTGAAAAGTGTCTCGTTCCCAAAAATGAACGAATTGTGAGATGTAAATTCAAATTTGGCCTGTTATGGGTCGTATCCAGAATAAATGTGGTCTACACATATTACTTTTGGGTAATTTTTGGGTACTTATCCTCTGGGTGCATAGTATTGTTGAAAGTTGAAGTGCCAATTGGGTACCATTAATCTGAATTTACTTTTTTTCTTTTCTTTTCTTTTTCTCGTTTATGTTAGAGAACTACAGCTTTAAGTGGCTTACATCTGCTTACAATGGGGTGCTTGGAATCGTCATGATAAACTTACTTCTCTTCTGTTGGGCTAATTTTTTGGTGGTCTCATATTGGATTTCTACACATAGGTTAATAAGCCTGCTAGAATATTCAAATATAATCATGATATAGAAGAATTAGTCTGCAATAGGGTGGTACTTGCAGTTTTGGTGACCTTGAACTCTGTGTGGGATCTTTTGAGCTAGAACTAAAGTGTTAACTGTTAAGATGTTTAGCCTTTTTTGTTGCATTGCCCTCTGTATATAATTGTATGTTTTGATATATCTGATTGTTTCCTATGTATAGCTTTACTTTAGTATTTAGCAAACACCACGACCTGTTACTTAGCTTGGTATTGAATCCAACTTGTAGATATTTTATTCTCTTTCTTATCCAGAACAGTCATGGGTGCCAAAATGAATGAAGAATTGCTCAAATAAAGTCTTCATTTAACAATCTTTTGTGACATTTCTATATTAGAATCGTTATTTTGTGGTTAAGAGTGAGCATATTGTTAAAGCTACGTTCTTGTCAAGATATAATCATTGTTCCGACTAGGATGGGACCACTCAACATATGAATTCTAAAGAAATAATAATTAAAAAACAAGAAAACTACCAAGACAAAAGAAGTAATTGTTACCTGTGTTATATATATGGACTCTTCAAATAAATCAAATACCCATGTCAGACCCCCGCCTTGACTCTTGGACAATGGTATGGTATATGTGTTTGATACTTTCCATCGGACACTTGTATATTTAACTTTAACATTATCATTATATATATATATATATATTGTTGTATAATTGCTATAAATTGAGTTGAATATTTTTTGACAATGCATGTTATGTATAATGATGATACAGTTTGTCCCAGTGAATGGGTCGGACAGATCCAAGCTCCTCAATACCCACGTCCAGATGATCCAGCCCACCGGATTACCTGCAAACAAATCCAACGGGGAACAGGGTAGTCCCCCAGTGAACCCTCCGACGAGCAAGTTAGAAGGAGAAGTAGGGTGTAAGGAGAGTTTAGAGATAGAAAGCTTAACCTTCTTCTTGTCTTTTACGTTTGCTTATATCCTTTGATAATCATTTCGCCGTCCCTTCCGATCTGTCCTCCTCGCCGAAAGTCTATGCTATAGCTTACCTTGTTCAGGGTAAGGGGGTCCTGTTCCGATGGGGAGGTGTTATCGTAATAAATGCTGTGATGGACTGCATTAATGGTGATGTGCAACGGCAATAACTTTGCAGATCTTTGTCTATTGATGTGGCTCGTCCTTCACTTGCCATGTGTCTGAATGTCATTGGCTCTTTATGCCATGTTGGATTCCAGCTGTTCTGGACCTCGCCAGCTGGGTTATGCATTGGGCTCCAAGTGATGGGCTTGGGTTGTTTATAGTGATTCATGGCCTTTGTGGGCTTGTACACGTCAGTAGTCCCCCATTCCCGAATGCAGCTTTAGTCCAGCGAATGAAATAGTAATGAAGAAGGTGAGGGTGTTAGGGAGTGGTAGTATGGAGGTCGCCGTCGGCAGGGAGGTGGTCGGCCGACTGCGGTGGTGACCGAATGGAAGGGCCGACCGCGAATGTTGGCCGAGTGGGAAGGTCGACCACAAGGAGGGGCGACCATGAGGGTTGGCCGAGCGGGAGGGTCGACCGTGAAGAGGGCCGACCGTGAAGGTTGGCCGGGTGGGAGGGCCGACCATGAGGAGTGTTGACTGCGAAGGGTGAGGTGGAGGGGCGTGGGGCTCAAGAGGCGGCGTGTCACGTGGTGATTTGAAGTGGAAAAGACAGGGTAAGGGGAGGAGACAGTGGATCGTGGTCGTACACGTGGCAACATCCCGTGGGAGGGGGGAAGATTAGGCGTTGGATCAGAAATGAAACGTTAGGTCATTATGGGTGTTGAAAAGACAGTTTTGGCGGATGATTTGAAAAGTTTTTAAACTGGCGAAAATTAATTGGAATCCTTGAAATACGGGCAAACCGTGGGCTTTTGGCATTATTCGATTCACCTACTTGCTTACGAAAAATCAAAATATTCCAAGTATGAATTCCTTTGTTGCTCACGATACACCTCTGCAACAATTTTTCAATTTCCTTGCACCTACATCCGAAGCAATTCGCAGACATACCATAGAAATGGCCCAAGAAGAAATTGCGAATGTCAGGGTGGATCCACTTGGTGATGATGATACGGTGGAGTTAGCGTAGCAATATAGGATGGAGAGGGTGGGGGAATCGGTCGTACGATCCCATGGTTCCACCATGATAGCAGCTCCAAAGCCAATCAACCAGGCAGAACCTGATCACTGGCATACTAAGGCAGATAAATCAACCGTTACTGTAGCGGATTTGGAGGCTATTCGCGAAAAATACCAGGTGCCTGCCAAAATAGAGTTATCGTTGTCGATGTCAACGGAGAGGCCATCCGACGCCAGACCAGGGCAGTTTGCCCTTTATGAGGAGGCATTGAAAGGAGGACTAAGGCTGCCCCTGCCGCAAGTGGTAGTAGATGTCCTAAATTGTTAGGAGGTGGCGTCGGGCTAACTAATGCCTAATGCGTAGAAGATCTTACTGTCCTGCTACGTTACACGGACTTGTCAGTTTTGGCGAAATGCAAACCGCGACACTGCAGAATGCGGAATCCGGACGGGATACGGCATGGAAGAAGTGGATATGGCATAGAAGAAGAGGATATGGCATATGGAAGTAAGAAGAAAGATGGCATACCTGTGATTAGGGCTATGAAAAGTGCAATTAGGGCTTCGATCTTGCGTTTAGGGATGCAATCTTCTTCTTTCGAACTGTCTGCTTTTCTCTCTCGATCGTTCTCTTTGTCTGTCTCTTCTCTCGCTCTCGATCAGCTTCATCTCGTTCTTCTCTCTGGTTCGATCAGCTTCATCTCTCCCTCGCGATGCTTCGCTTTTTCTCCCCCTCTCTCTCTCTCTGTCATTTTTCTTCTTTGATTCAGATCTCTGCTATCTATTTGTATCTATCTATTAGTATAATAACTATCTATCTATTGTTATAATAACTATAATAATAATAATAGTTAATAACTATAATAATAAATGTTATTATTATATATTATATAATAGTTAATAACTATAATAATAAATGTTATTATTATATATTATATAATAATAATAATAGTTAATAGTTAATAAATAAATATATTATATGTTATATATTATAATATATAACATATAATATATTTATTTATTAACTATTAACTATTATTATTATATAATAACTATAATAATAACTATTATTATTATATATTAAATAATAATTATTATATAACATATAATATATTTATAAGATAATATATATTTATATATATTAATAAAAAAAATAAACACGTGTATGTAAAATAAAATAAAAAAATTAATTAGAACACATTGTTTAAAAAATATAATAAATAAATAAAATAATTAATGTATATTAAAATAAAAATATTTATAAAAATATATATATATATAATATAACTCATCTTCATCGATTTTTATTTGTTATTTATATAATATAACTCATCTTCATATAATAAATATATATATTTTTTAAAAACTATTTAACGTATCCCCGTACCCGTATCCAAATTTAGATACATATCCACGTATTCTTAATTTTTAATTTTGAAGTGTCCGACCCCTAGATACGACCAAGCACCCTACTACACTGTAGTCCGTCTAATATCATAGGCGCCTGCTTGGCCGAAGCAAGGCGAATGAAGGGGCGGCCATGACAGTGGACGAATTCTTCGCATATTACAAGGCCTCAGGGCAGCAAGAGACTTGGGTCACTCTGCAGGCAGCAGCAGGGAAAGGGCTGGTGGTGGGGCTGCCGTTGTCAATCAAGGGGTGGAGACCACAGTGGTTCTACGTGTCTACCAATGGAGGGGTTGGGGTGCGCACCATTTGGAAGGTGCCCACCAAGTCGATGGAGCCAAAGCTGGGAGCAGCAGCAGAGGAGAGGGTGAAGAGGGTAAATGAATGGAGGGAGAAGGAAGGGGCCAGATGGGACGAGCTCGTTCAGCCGTCTGCTTTGTTTGAGGCAGGGTTGGGTCCACAGCCGAGCGAGGGAGACCTTGACCGAACGGAGTTGGAGGCAATGAGGAAGGCTCAAGAGGCGGAGGATCAGACCATTCTTGCAAAAGCCCAAAAATTCAAAGAGTCTCAGGCAGACCGACTGCTAAAACCGGTTGCAAGGGAGAGGATTCGACCTCGCCCCAAACCCTTGGGGGAGAAAGACTTAGGTGAATTTGTGCCACGACTGCCCCCAATAGACCCTTTGAAGGAGAGGTCTTTGAAGGAGATGAAGGTGTTGGGCGTGGTGAAGAAGAAGAAGAGAGTGAGGCGGAGTGAAGAAGAGCCTGCTCAGAAGAGGAGGAGGGAAACGAGGGTAGAGGAGACCGGTATGGCCAAGGAGGCAGAGGGGGGGGGGAAGTGGAGGAGACCCCAGGAAGAGTAATTGCCCCAGAAGTGGTGGACATTGCCTCAGAGGGCATGGAAGTGGTTCCAGTAGTGGCGGCGATCGCCGCAGGGGTCGCGAGGGCCGTCCCTGAAGGGCAAATAGAAGATGAGGCAACTGGCCCTGGGCCAAGGAGGGAAGAACAGCCCCAAGGGGGTCCTGCACCCCAAGGAGGGGGAGTCAGTCTGACTACAGCGATCTACCACGCTTGTGCGGTGGCTGGGCGGCTGGAGGAAGAAGAAGGCCCAGCCAGGTCAGGGGCAGACCGCCTAGTGAGGATTGTAGAAGAGGTAGCCTTGCGCTCAGCATCCAGATTCAACGAGGCTGAACTGCTGAGGGGGTTATGCTCCGCTCAAATAGAGGTAACCACCTTAGCAGGGGCTCTGCTGAGGAAGGCGAGGGCTGCAAAACTCAAGGCAGATGAGGCCAAGGCTCAACTTGCAAAGTTGAAGAAAGAGAGCGTAAACTGGGAGAGGGCCCAAGCTGAACTGCAAGCGGTTAAGTTGAAGCTGGAGAACGAACGTCGCCGGGTTGTGTCGCTCGAGTTCCAGCTGGCTGGTGAGCAGAGGAAGCTGGAAGAGGCCCAAAAAGCCTGCGCGGTCACAGTCGAACGACATGAAGAGGCGATGTCCAGTAATGAAGAGCTGGTTAGGCAGAAGGATGAGGCAGACGTGAAGATTGACGATCTGCAGAAGGAGCTGGAGGGCGAGCGTACAAAGGCAGTGGAGGAGAGGGAGAGCCTTCAGAAAGAGTTGGAGGCAGAGAGAGCCAGGGCAACTGCTGAAATGGCGACCCTGAAGAAGGAGATGGAGGAAGAGAGGGCTAAGGCAGCCTCTGAAAGGGCGACCCTGCAGAAGGAGCTGGACAAAGAGAGGGCGAAGGCAGCCTCTGAAAAGGCAGCTTACCCCGATCTGTGCGTTGCAGCAGTGGAGCAGTTCAAAGGGTCTGCTGAATTTCAGATGGTAGTTGATGCCGCGGTCGCCAGCAGCTTGGCTAGGCAAGAGTCTGGGGGGGCGGGCCCATCGAGGACGACCGCTGGAGGCAGAACTGAGTCTGAAGTGATTGAGAGCTTCCAACGGTCAGACTTTTATAAACACGAAATGGCTAAGTTCTGGGACAGTGGTTGGAAAATGTTCAAGCGTAAAGCTGAGGAGCTGTTCCCAAACTTGGACCTGAGTAGTGTGAAAATTGATGACGACGATGTGGCCCAAACCCCCTTGGATGAGGGTATTGAAGAAGAAGACCTTGTGTCCAGCGAAGAGGAGTAACTGAAGAAGAAGAAGAAGAAGACTTTGCACAGACATTGTTTTTGTTTTGTTTTGTTTGTTTTCTTTCTTTCTTTTTCTTTTTTTTTTTTGAATTGCTGTAATGAACGTATGTACAAAGTTGTGAATAAATAAAACTTCAGTTGTGTTTTGCATTTGACTGTTTTTGCTTGTGCGTCTGAAATGGATGAAAACTTGTGATAAAAACTGAATTTAGGAATTCATCAAGACAGAGAGGGATTGAAGTTGTAATAAAAACTGAGTGTAGAGTAAAGTCAGGGACTCCTTAATGCAGAATGAAATTGAACTTGTAATAAAAACTCAATGCAGAGTAAAGTTAGGAACTCCTTAATGTAGAGTGAAATTGAACTTGTAATAAAAACTCAATGCAGAGTAAAGTTAGGAACTTCTCAATGCAGAGTGAAATTTAAAATGTAATAAAATTACAAGCTTGTGTTTGCCACACTGCTCAAGTAGGTTAGTGGTTTATGGAGTGAGGAGAAAGGCTGACTCGTGAGAGTTTGATTGAGAAGAAAATAACTTGACTTGTAAAGAAGACGTGTAAGAACGTCTTTGGAATTCAACTGAGCAAAGAGTGGTGTAAAGATTTGGAGCTGGAATTGTGACTAAGTGTGTCTACTAATTCCACAAGCATGAAATTTGCATGGGTGGCCTTGACCGAGCCCTGCATGCGTGCTCATTTGGGGCAAAGCTATGATTTACTGACATTGTAGGAACGTCTTTGGAATTCGACTGAGCAAAGAGTGGTGTAAAGATTTGGAGCTGGAATTGTGACTAAGTGTGTCTACTAATTCCACAAGCATGAAATTTGCATGGGTGGCCTTGACCGAGCCCTGCATGCGTGCTCATTTGGGGCAAAGCTATGTTTTACTGACATTGTAGGTAACTGAGTCTAACCTTGAAAATGTGGCGCTCGGTCTGACTAAGACTTGTTATGCTTAGGCTGACTGAGGCTTGGTCTGGCCGAGTGCTTCATGCCCGGTCTGGCAGAGGCTCTTAGTGCTCAGTCTGGCCGAGGCTTCTAGTGCTTAGTCTGGCTGAGGCTTTTAATGCTCAGTCTGGCTGAGGCTTTTAGTGTTCAGTTTGGCTGAGGCTTTTGACGGTCGGACTAGCCGAGGCTTCTGGTGCTCAGTCTGGCTGAGACTTTTAATGCTCAGGCTGACTGAGGCTTGGTCTAGCCGAGTGCTTCATGCCCGATCTGGCAGAGGCTCTTAGTGCTCAGTCTGGCCGAGGCTTCTAGTGCTCAATCTGGCTAAGGCTTTTAGTGCTCAGTCTAGCTGAAGCTTTTGACGGTCGGACTAGCCGAGGCTTCTGGTGCTCAGTCTGGTTGAGGCTTTTAGTGCTCAGTCTGGCTGAGGCTTTTGATGGTCGGATTGGCCGAGGCTTCTGGAGTGATGCTCAGTCTAGCTGAGGCTGTTAATGCTCAGTCTGGCTGAGGCTTTGAATAAGTGCTGCAAATGAGAATGTTATTAAGACAACACACAGATATCTAAGATATAGAATTGTTGTCATGAACAGTGTAGTCCAGTCGATCCAAGTTTACATTATGTATTAAAAAGAAAATACAACAACTGAACAATACAACAGTAGGAACTTATTGAAAGTAGCGCTTCAGGTGTTCAACGTTCTAGGGGTGGGGGAGGTCTCGACCTTCCATGTCTTGAAATCGGTAAATGCCCGGACGTGGTCGGGCTTTCACAACGTAAGGTCCCTCCCATTTGGCTGCCAGTTTACCCTCAGTCGGATTTTTGGTGGCAAGGGTTGCTTCTCTCAAGACAAGGTCCCCTACAGCGAACTCCCTTGGGCGGACTTTGCGGTTGTAGTGTGTTCTCATTTTCTGTTGGTATGAGGCCAGTCTGACAGCAGTGGTTTCTCTGAGTTCTTCAATTACGTCCAGGTCTGCCCGACGGAGCTCTTCCGTTAGTGCTGGGTCGGGATGTAAAACTCTAGGGGTAGGCAGACCGACTTCTACCGGAATAACCGCCTCAGCGCCGTATGTTAAGCGGAAAGGGGTTTCTCCAGTGGAAGTCCAAGCTGTAGTTTGGTAAGCCCAGAGTACATTTGGTAGTTCCTCAGCCCAAAGCCCCTTAGCAGCTTCTAGCTTGGTTTTGATGATCTTCAGAAGAAAACGGTTGGTGACCTCAACTTGGCCATTGGCTTGGGAATGACCGGGGGAAGAAAAACATGGTTGAATTTGGAGGTCTGCACAGAACTTCCTGTACTTGGCGTTGTCGAATTGTTTGCCGTTATCGGAGACGATGGCCTGGGGGATGCCAAACCTGCAAACGATCGACTGCTAGATGAACTTGGTTGTTTTTCTCTCGGTAATGGTGGCAAGGGGTTCTGCCTCTACCCACTTAATAAAATAATCAATGGCGACAATGGCAAATTTGGTCTGGCCTCGGCCGGTGGGTAAAGGGCCAACTAGGTTGATCCCCCATTTGGCGAATGGGTAGGGGCTGCAAAGTGTAATCAATTCAGTAGGAGGAGCATGGGGAATATTGGCAAAACGCCGACACTTATCACATTTGAGCACGAAGTCAGCCGCATCTTGGTTGAGAGTAGGTCAGAAATATCTAGTGCGAAGTATCTTGTGGGCCAGGGACCTGCCGCCTGAGTGATTGCCGCAGATACCCTCATGAATTTCTTGCATCACATAAGTTGCTTAAGTCGAATTGAGGCATCGCAGATAGGGGCGTGAGAAACCACGTTTGTACAAAATGCCGCTGACGAGGATGTAATTGGATGATAGGGCCCTGACTTTGGCGGCTTGCTGTTGGTCGTCTGGCAGTTCCCCTGTTGTCAGAAATAGAAAGATGTTCGACGCCCAAGGGATGGGCTCATTTTGGAGGAATTGTATTTCGTGCTGGTCGGGGCAAATGGCGGGGTGGGGTAGGTATTCTAGGCGGACACCACGGCTGAGGTCGGACTGGTCTGCGGAAGCCAACTGAGCTATCTCATCTGCCTTAGAGTTTTCCGCCCGAGGAATGTTCTTGATGTGGAAAGTATTAAAGAGGCGAACAAAGGGAAGTGCAATATCCCTGTAAGCCTGCATTATGTCCTCCTTGGCATCGAATTCTCCCGTGATCTGTCCGACGATGAGCTGGGAGTCGCTGAACACTCGGATGTGGCTGGCACCAATATCCCTGGCTAGGCGAAGACCTGCAATCAATGCCTCATATTCGGCCTCATTGTTACTGGCCTCAAACAGGAAACGGAGAGCGCATTTGAAATAACCAGCCTCAGGGGTGGTGAGGATGAGGCCAGCCCCACTACCTTTCCTGCGGGATGATCCGTCGACGTTGAGAGTCCAAGAATGAAGGTCTTCTAGCTCGATGGGAACTGGTGGAGATGGAGAGGCAGTGTTTGGGGTAGGATTAGTGAACTTTATGGCGAGGTGGTAGGTTGAAGTGATAGCTTGGAAAGCGTTGAGGGCGGTGCGACCAAAGGATGATATTGTAGGCAGAGGGAAAGTCGACCACAAGGAAAGTGAGCAACTTCGTAGTCTGCCGTGGGTATTCGCCGATGGTAATGGGGAGATCGATGGAGCCGATGGAGGTCACCCGGTCGCCAGTGAAACCGACTAAAGGGGTTTGGAGGGGGGACAGACTTTCCTCCCCGATCTTGAACTGGCGGAAACAGTTGAGGAATATGATGTCTGAAGAACTGCCGTTGTCGATGAGAACCCGTCTGACCTTATAGTTGGAGAGGAGGGCAGAAATGACGAGGGGGTCATCATGAGGATAACAGATGCCTGTACAGTCGGCGTCCGTGAAGGTGATGGGCTCTGTCCATTGCTTGGGCTGTTTGGAGAGTCGGTCTACCGTGGCAACTGCTTTGTCTGAGCTTTGCCTTATCTTTCTGAGTTCTGCCCTCTGAACCAAGCGGGATGGCCCCCCACAAGCAAGGCCACCTGAAATGACTCGGATTTCGCCAACTGGCGGAGGGGGATTACCTGGCGGCCGAGGCTATTGTGGAGGGCAATCATGGCCTTGGTTAGGTTGAGCTGGCTGCCGGGGTGGGGTGTAGGAAATGTATGTATAGATATTATTGATTGATTGATTGATTACAATGTGTTTACAAGAACTCTCTTTTATAGAGAGAAATGGAATACAATGGAGCCATAAATTAATTGAGCAATAAGAACTAAATGGAGCACTAAACTAAATGGAGCACTCACTAAACTAAATGGAGCACTAACCTAAATGGAGCACTCACTAAACTAAATGGAGCACTAAATTAAATCACTAACTATATGGGGTAGGTGAAGTAGGTGTAGGAATTGTTACATTCAACAGCCCCCCTTAAACTCAAGGGGGTTAGGAACTAACCAACTTGAGTTTGGAGAGAGTAACAAAACAGGAAAAATAATCTGACAAATAAAAGTAGATAGGAGACACTGTATGGTCGTGTCAGACCGTTGTAGAAGATAGTTTATGGGGTCATATCGGATCGATGTAGAAAACAGTTTATGGGGTCATGTCGGACCGTTGTAGAAAAACAAGTTCGGGTCATGTCGGACCGCTAGAAAAACAAGCATCGGGTCATGTCGGACCGTTAGAAAAAGCCAGTTCTTGGGTCATGTCGGACCGTTGTAAGCAGTTCTCGAAGTCTTGTCAGACCCATATAGGAGCTAACCGGAATCAAAGTCGGAACAGTTTACAGAGTCTTGTCGTCTTGTGTTGAGAGGCGCGTGATACGCGTGTCTGCCTTGCCTATTTAAACCAAGGCGAGGCTGCCGCTTATGCAGAACAAAACATCTGCTGGAAAACCTCTGAAAACCTCTTCATTTTGCTGAGAGAGATACTCTGTAACACTTCTGTCCAAAAAATGGCTTCTTCTTCCCGGTCCGCTACCCAGAACATAGCCTCTTCTTCCCGGGGTCTGCTCACTCTCTTTCCCGACCTCAATGAGTGCACAAGAGAGATAACCGGGGCAGTTGCCTTGGAACCGCAACCAATCGCCCCTGGACCAAGCCCCCCTGGTTTTGCACCGTTGAACTATCCGATGGTGTCAGTTGAGCAGATAATGGCTGCTCAATCTGATATTGAGGCCAATTATTATACATTAAGGTCATGTGTTGAGACCATGACTGCGGTCAACAACCTGTCGCACCGGCTTCAGAGTAGAACAACTGAGGTGCAGCAGTAAAGTTTAACCGGCTCGCTCTAAGCATGTATACGGATGCCCGAAAGCAGAGATATGTGTGAAGGCGAAAAACAAGGAACCGGCGAAGGCCACCGTGATGCTCAGATTTGGAGGTCCGCCATATGTGACAGTTGAGGAGCAACGGGAAGTGAACGTGCTCGGCGGCGTGGGAAACACGGAGGCAGCACCGGCAAGGGACGCCCAAGACAAAGGCAAAAAGAAGAGAACAGCTGAAGAGGCAAAAAAATAAGGCCGGTTGTTTTTGTTGTGGTGGTTGTGGGTTGTGGTTGATGATTGTTTGGGTTTTTTTTTTTTTTTTTTTTTTTATGTAAAAATGGTGATCGAGTTTGATCCCTGGCATGAATAAAATAAAGTTGGTGTGCAAATCTGAATGGTATGAATTTGATTTGAAAACAACATTAAAAATAATCTTATGGAGGTTGTTTAGTGGTGTGACTAGGTCGTGGAAAAATTGTAGCCCTGAAGTTTTATCTGCCTCCTCAAGTGAAGCATTAGGCTGACCGAGAAGCCTAGCGAATGATGTATGAAGAATAGCAGCATCATAAAGTTGTTTTTCTAGGGCACGAGGAAGGACAGTTCTCAATTTAGCACGAATAGTTATAGGATCCGTTCCAGAGATAACCTGCCAGCACCCCAGAAGCACACCTGTTGAAGTCAAAACCACCCTGTCTAAGACAATTTTTAATGGGCACAGACCCTCTGCAACAGCCTTGACAACATTTGCTTCAGCTTCAATCTCCTCTTCAGTTGCGGGAACTGGTGTAATATGGTGTGATGTATGGAACATGCTAAAATGGTACATAGTAGAGTTCTGAAACCAGATCATTTTGTCAAAGTGCGGAAGAAATATACTCCTTACAGCTTTCGAGATAGGAATTGAATACTGTGGACTGAGATACAAAACATTAGCTCGCACTGGAGGAATGGCGGCCTTAAGGTTAGGTGTTACAGATCCATCCTTTATAGTGAAGAGATCTGAAAGTGATAATGACTGTGAAGTTTCTCCATGCTTAAGAAAAGCTGCCCCATGCTCATCTAAATCCCTTGACATCTTATCATACAGTCTTGACCTTTGTTCCTGATTTGAAATTGGCTTATCTGAAGAAGAATTTCGAAGGGCCAATTGTAATAAAGAATAGAACAAAATCGCAGAGATGACCCAGATCAGAACCACTGCTCGTGAATTGCTCCACCAATTCCTAACCCTTGCCATCCTCAAGTAGGTTAGCATTTACTGGGTCAGTCATGAGAGAGATGTCAGCGGCAGTGCTGGTGAGAAGAATGTGCTCACCTCCCAAATGGGTATCACCAGCAGTGGCAGAGCTTTGTCCCAGAGTTGTTCTTCCTGCCAAAACTAGCCAACCACTCTAGCCCACGCCTTAAAATGGTAGGAGAAACAGCAACTGTTTCAACATTTGTAACAGTTGTAGCACAACCATATAACCCTGCATTAGCTGGAAAAGGAGGCTTCAATCTCGGCTTCCCTTGTTTCCTTTCAAGGCTCTCTAAAAGTGCCGTCTCTTCACCGCAAATATAGGCACCAGCACCATAGTGGATATGCACATCAAAATCATATCCAGAGGATGATGCTGTTCTAAATAAACAAGATGTAGATGACGATATATGAGCTGGGAACACCAAAAAGCGATGGAGAGATACTAGCTCCAAATAGAGGGGCTGAGGTTGTTCCAAAAATAGGTTGGGAAGATGTTGTCCCAAACACAGAAGGGGATGATTCAAATATAGGTGAACTTGATGTGTATTGATAGAGATTACAGCGGAATAGGTTGAGGTCCGGCGGACGGCCAAGGCAAGGTTGCCGCCCGCCGGTAAGACGAAGAACACCAAGAGCTTAACCTATAGCTCTGATACCATGTAGGAAATGTATGTATAGATATTATTGATTGATTACAATGTGTTTACAAGAACTCTCTTTTATAGAGAGAAATGGAATACAATGGAGCCATAATTAATTGAGCAATAAGAACTAAATGGAGCACTCACTAAACTAAATGGAGCACTAACCTAAATGGAGCACTCACTAAACTAAATGGAGCACTAAATTAAATCACTAACTATATGGGGTAGGTGGAGTAGGTGTAGGAATTGTTACATTCAACATGGGGTGCACCGGCGGTTGTTTCTGAGGGGCTCGGTTCTTTGCCTCTGCTGTGGGCGGGTGTCCGTGAAGCGGCTGAGACGTCCCTGACGTATTAGGGCCTCAACCTGATCCTTGAGGTTGATGCAGTCATCAGTGTTATGGCCATGGTCCTGGTGGAAACGACAATATTTGGACTGGTCTTTCCGATTGGAAGGGGTCTGTGAGGGTAGGGGCCATTTGAGGGGGTAGTCCCGTTGGATCTGGTTGAGGACTTGTTCCATGGGAGAATTAAAGGGGGTGTACCGCTCGAACCGATCATCGGGCGCCGACCGGCCGCCGCGGGGTGTCGGTCTCAGATAGTGGGGTGTTTGGCTATTATACTGGGTGTTTCTGGGTTCTGAGTCTTTTCTCTTTTCCCTAGGGATCGGGTTTTTAGCTATTGGATCCTGCCGAGCGGCTAGTGAATCTTCAGCATTCATGTACTTCTGGGCTTTGGAGAGTAGGGCTACCATGGAGGTCGGGGGGTTTTTGGAGAGGGAGAAGAGGAAATCGGACGATTGTAACCCGGCCATGATAGCTGTGAGGATGACCTTGTTATCGTTTTCGCTTCCGCTTCTTGGTGTTGAAGCGGTAACGCAATGACTCCCCTCGGTCTGACGGATGTTGAGGAGTTGGGTTGCCGGGCGGCGTTGGCGCTGGGCTCCAATGAAATGGCTAAGGAAGGAGTCGCTGATGTGCTGGAAAGTGGAGATAGAGTCTGCTGGTAACTGATTGAACCACAGTTGAGCTGACCCCTTCAATGTCATGGGGAAAGCCCGATACATGATCTCGTCAGGGAAGGCATGGAGGATCATGAGGGTTCGGTAGGTCTCCAGATGGTCGACTGGGTTCGTCGTACCGTCAAAAGAGTCAATGGTGGGCATCTTGAACTTGGCGGGCAGAGGTTTGTCCCGGATGGAGGCAACAAATGGTGAGTTTGCCGTGGTAGAGGGTTTATGCTGAATGTTCTGCATGACCCCTTGGAGTTGGAGCTTCATTGCTCGGAGTTCAGCGTCCCAGAGGGGAATGTTGTCACCATGGTCAGTCAATGGGGGCTGGACGCTGCTAGCTTCCCCTTCAGGGGCTGGTACCACGACCGACGAGCGTGGGGGTGGAGGTGGTAGATTTATATGTAGAGAAGGAGGTTGCAAACCTTCCAAGTTGGGTGGATAGGGTTGCGGAACAGTATGGCTCGTGGCTCTTTCTTGGTTGGGTGGAATATTTGGAGGTGGTGGAAGAGGCATCGGAAGGTTTTTTTGGAGTAAAGCATTTATCAGGGCCTAGTTTTGCTCGGCCATACGGTTAATGCTGTTGGTAAGCTCGATAAAATACTGCGGTGGGTTGTTTGGATTGGGAGGGTCGGCCTGATGGTCGGCAGCATTATTGTGAGAAGCCATGGATCTAGTCGTGACCATACACTTTGATGGGTAGGAGGAAAAGGTTGTTGGGATAGGGTCTCCGGCGACAATGAGTACAACTGGCGCGCGGAGCAAAGACTTTCCCACAGACGGCGCCAACTGATGATACAGTTTGTCCCAGTGAATGGGTTGGACAAATCCAAGCTCCTCAATACCCATGTCCAGATGATCAGGCCCACCGAATTACCTGCAAACAAGTCCAACGGGGAACGGGGTAGTCCCCCAATGAACCCTTCGATGAGCAAGTTAGAAGGAGAAGTAGGGTGTAAGGAGAGTTTAGAGATAGAAAGCTTAACCTTCTTCTTGTCTTCCACGTTTGCTTATATCCTTTGGTAATCATTTCGTCGTCCCTTCCGACCTGCCCTCCTCGCCGAAAGTCTATGCTGTAGCTTACCTTGTTCAGGGTAAGGGAGTCCTGTTCCGACGGGGAGGTGTTGTCGTAATAAATGCTGTGATGGGCTGCATTAATGGTGATGTGCAGTGACAATAACTTTGCAGATCTTTGTCTGCTGATGTGGCTCGTCCTTCACCTGCCATGTGTCTGAATGTCATTGGCTCTTTATGCCATGTTGGATTCCAGCTGTTCTAGACCTCACTAGTTGGGTTATGCATTGGGCTCCAAGTGATGGGCTTGGGTTGTTTATAGTGATTCATGGCCTTTGTGGGCTTGTACACGTCATATAACATCATTTTATCTTATATAATAGATTAAATTTAAAAATATGACCCTTTTTTTTTTTTTGCAGTCCACATGCCCTTAAATTCTAAGTTTGATAGGTCTAACCTATAGATATGCACCCGCACCCGACACCCACCTGGATTGTTACTTTTGTAATTATATAAGGAGAACTTATTCTGGATATGTTTAACAATTTAAGTGGAAATGTAATGTGGATATATAAGATATATATTACAACCAGGCAATTAAAATATTTCTTGTAACATATTTATATATAATGGGGGTAAGGTTGTGTATATCATGCCCTCCCTAGACTCCGCCTCATGCACTGGGTCACTTTTTTAAATATTTATATATATAATACTTAAATATTCTCCGTAGGCGTTCCCAACCTTGGACTCTTTTGCGCTTGTCACTCCCCACTAATAAGCAGACTTCGATTTAGAGTAAATTAAAAATGGATTGGTGACCTTAGATGCATTTATGGAAGAATTTTATGGATGCATGTCAATTAAAGGGTTAAAAGGAGGAGGGGAAAAAAAAAAAAGAGGAAAAAAGAGTAAATGTGGCCATTGAGATGAATGGAGGGACTGTATCAGATAAATGCATAGAGGTTGACACCTTAGTTCAAAAGAAGTTGGAAGCAGTGAGGCCATTTGGATGGATGGAGGGGACCATATTGAGTAAAATGTGTAGAACTGGACACCTTCTGAAAAGAATAGTCCAGATAGTAGGCTGTAATTTAGCACAAGAAATAGTGCATGATTGTATGTTTGAGCTGGTTTGATATTTCATATTCACTCTCTAGTTAAAAGCCCTTTGTGTTGGGAAACCTTGCCCTGGTGATTTTTGAAAGAAATTTGAAGATATTGGAATGCCACTGTTTCTTTTTTTGCTCACTTGTTTAGGCATATTAATTATTACAGTCCAAAACATATTCAAATTAGGGCAACCCTTTAGAAGTTTCTTTTTGCCCAACTTTTCATATTTGATAGAACATAGAAACCATATGCATACTTGGAGTCGATGCTTATTGAGTTAGTTTATTCAAACTACCATTCAGAGTGAGGACAATTTGTTTTGCTATTCCTTCATTTCTGCTTTGTCAGAAGTTCATTTTTTCTGCTGACTTACATGATTTGGACTTAAAATAGCATATATATATATATATATATCCAATCAGTAAAGTATGCCCAAGATACACTGATGCCCTGAAGACACTTGAACCCTATAAACAGCCTGATGTCGACATGCCATGGTATCCCATGCGGAACCTGCCGGATTGTATACAGGTTCCTGTGGCTATGAAATGTAGTGGTGGCTCTCTTCCAAACTTAGCCAAATTCTTCCTATATATCAATGCCTCTATATTAAGCTTTGTTGGACTATACTTTATTAATATTTACTGTCATTTTTGGATTATAACCTTGAGGTTGTGGCTATGAAGAACAAACATGGGACATGGCAATTTTCCAAAAAAACAAGATACAAGCATGGTGGGGATACATCAAAATAATATTTTTTACTATATTTTTAATTACTATATTACATCCACAAATAATTAAAAATAATGAAAAACTGGCACTAATTTAACATGAAAAATCACTCAATCTATAATTTACAATTTTAAGGTAAATTACAAATGCATCTCTTGAGGTTTACTTAAAATACAGATTGTTCCTTGTACTTTTAAAAATTACATATAGCTCTTTGTCGAAATTTGTCATTTAATGGAGTTAATAGAAGAAACAAAATTCCTAACTACCTCGTATACAACAATAAAATTACCACAACTGTTAATTGAAATATATTTATATAAAATTATTAAAAGCTATTAATTGACTTAATAGTTAATTAATGAAAAGGGTGATTTGTTATGCAATTAGAAGTTTTAAGGGGCGAGATATAATTTTTAGAATCACATGGGGCAATTAGTATTTTAAGCAAATCTCAGGGGCGTATTTGTTATTTACCCTAAATTTTATTCAATATATAAAAAATATTATTTTATCAATCATGAACCATTATATTAGAGTTGTTTGCCTTTATATCGACATTAGAATTGTGGGTGTGTTACTAGCGCAAGTAGAAGAAGAAAAGTTTTCCTACAACCATCCAAAAAAAAGAAAAAAAAGAAAAAAGAAAAGAGAGAGAGAGAGAGAGAGAGCAATTTCAACAATTAAACATTAGTTTAGAATGACAATTCAACAATTTTAACATTCAAATACTAATTCAGAAATTAAGGGAGAGAATGCTACTTATTTTTATTATTTAAAGAGTAGGAGAGATTATACTACATAATAGTGATGATAAATACAGACAACATGTTTACTTTGTGGTGATTAGGAATTTATGAGACTCTTTTACAGTTCATGGCAAGATAACCGTGTCTTGGGATGTGTCGGAAGGCAAGACACGTGTCCCGGGCAAAAAAAAAAATTAAATGGGACACGTCACGTGGTGCGTCTGACAACGTGTTTGAGGCGTATCCGACATGTGTTGGACATGGCTACGGTAACTAAGTTGAAGTGTCCTGTTCTTCATAGGGTTGTGGGTTCGAACTTAAGGACAACTACTTTGTGCATTATCCCATCCTACAGAGACTAAACTAGGTGTGCTTTTTTTTTTTCCCCCCTTAAAACAAAAGGAAGGTCTATGACAATCAAATATCCATTGGGAACATTGCTTTGCTTATCCTCTTGGTCAATTAACTTTAACGCTGCAGTTGATTGCATTCTTGTTGAATCATATTGCCTTCACCCCTTAAAACAAAAGGAAGGTCTATGACAATCAAATATCCATTGGGAACATTGCTTTGCTTATCCTCTTGGTCAATTAACTTTAACGCTGCAGTTGATTGCATTCTTGTTGAATCATATTGCCTTCATATCTTATCTGCAGGAAAACCCAGATTTGTGGAAGTGGCTCACTAGCCAGGAGCAGCCCCCTGAGATAATAACCACAAATCCTGTAAGACATGATCTTATAAAATATAAATAAATAACTGCAATTTTCTTTTAACTTTTTAATTGCATTTTCCTACCTCTTCTCTGGATTGTATGTTCATACAAGTTACTTTGCAATATAGGTTTTCTCTGCATTACGTGAGAAGGTTATGAACAGCCTTGACAGCTATGCTGCTCCTGAGACGAGGGCAATACCTGGACAACAATGGGTAAGAGGATGGGATGATTTTAAGAAAGGAAAAGACAGCCCTCTATCTGGGAATCAGTAAGCTATACCACTGCCTCAATGCTGGAACATGTAGTGAGTTATGTTCCCCTGTAGCTAATAATAAAGAGTGTCATTTGTGATTATATCTTATTGTCCTTGTAGTTCAGTCATCAGTGGTGATCCTAATATAAATAAGAGCTAGCTATGGTGAAGCCAAGAGAAGTGACATTGTTTATTGTATGAAATGTGATTGTGCTCCAAATGCCAGATCCCAACCTTGAAAAGTTAAATCCCTTCTTTCTTATATATATATATATATATGAGTTTCAATGTTGGATTGAATTTTTTTTTAAAATCTATTATTTTATCTCGATTTGATGCTTGAATTTTCTAATTTTTACTTTCTGCACTCTCCCAGGTTTTTTGGGATTTTGAATGAGAACATGTATATTCATAAAAAATGAGAACTTTTTAGGTAATTAGATAAATGGTAAACAGAAAATAAAATTGATGAATTTTCATATAGCATGTTGTGATAATGGTATTGTTGTTCTTCAAACAGGTTCAAGATGAGTACCATTTCTGAAACCATAGCTCGTGGCCAATTGAATTTTGATTTGACAGGATTAAAATGCATTATATCATATTCTAAGAAAAATATAGTGGAGGGATTACAAGGAAAAATTATGTGGTGGTCTTTAGGCAAATTCACATAGTGTTTTAACTTGATTTTTATTATTTAAAATAGTGAGACTTTATATTTTTTTTGTTAGACTTTTGGGAGACAACTTGATAAGTATCAAGCAATAAATAGTGTGGAATAATGTTCTAAAACTATTAAATAATCACTCTATCACTGGAGTGAGATGGTTTATCTTTGATGTTGAAATCTTAAGTTCAGACTTTTTTTAAGGTATATTTTGAATTTTCAAAAATAATTTTTAAATTTATTTTATTTTATTTTATTTTTTGGAACTTTGTAATATTTTGAGAATTTGTTTTTAATTTTTAAGTTCACTTAATTTAGATACATTTAAGAAGTAAATATTTGTGATTTTGTTTTTAAAAGACAATATAGTATATATATAACAATTTAGTACATTATAGTATTTTTTGTATTTATTTTAGTTTTAAGAGTATTTACGTTAGCTGCATAAATAAATAAATAATAATAAAACTGCTTATAATATTTTTTAAAAAATAATAAAAATAAACAAAAAATTAAAATCTGTTTTTAAATTGCAGTCTTAATTTTTGTTACATATATCAAATATTCTGTTATGTTCTCTCTCTCTCTCTCTCTCTCTCTCTATATATATATATATATATATGTATATTTGTGTGGGTAGATTTGAAAGTCCCTGCCTCCCTTGTGGGTTGATGCGAGATTTTCCAATTTTAATGTACCAGAATCGAAAATAAAATAAACATAGACATCTTCAAAGGAAATTATCTGAAAGCAGTGGATGTTATCAACCCATGGAAGATAAAATACAACCTCAAGCCCCTCTCTCCCTCTCTCTTCATCTTTTGTCCTGTGATCCATTATTATTATTACTATTGGTAGTCATTGGCTAAAAACAAAGAAAAAGAACAACCACCACCATGGCCACTGCAACTACCAAGGCCATCTCATTCTCTCTCCTCATTTTACTCTCTCTCTGTTTCCCTTCAACCCCATCAAAACCCACAGACACAGACCCAATTCCAACACCATGGCCTCACCAATTCCACTCCATACTCTTCATGAATCGCAGTGGAACACTCCAGAAGACAGACCTCTGGTACGACTGGACTAATGGCCGCAACTTCAACATCATCCAGAACCAGCTTGGCAAGCTCACCTACGACCTCGAATGGAACAACGGCACTTCCTATATCTACACCTTGGATGATTCGGACCCAGAATGTCGGGTTTTGCATTTTGAGGTCGGACTTCTGAGGCCAAATTGGCTCGACGGCGCGGAGTACCTGGGACAGCGCTACGTGGATGGGTTTCTCTGCAATGTGTGGACTAAGGTTGAGTTTGTTTGGTACTATGAGGATGTTGCCACCAAACGTCCTGTTTTTTGGGTCTTCTATTCAGGTTCGAAGGACAATTATTTTTATTTTATATATATATATATATATTTTCAAGTTTTGGGTACTATATCAGTTGTTTATTTTTTTTCTTTGGCTAAATTATGCTTACTGATTTATAGAAAACATAATAAATTCTAAATCAAATTTAAATTATCTTCTACATAATGTACATAATAAAATAACAAATTACTTAACTTCAACTTGCTAACATTTCAATTAAATTTGTTTTGAGATTTACTTTAAAAATAAAAATTTAAACAAAATGTTAGTTTGTTCGACGCGACTCAACTCGTTGTAATCCTAGTTCCATTATATATCAAATAAAATTTAAACAATTTATTACTTTGTTTGACTCAATTTGACTCATTTATAACTCTAATACTACGTTAATATAATGATAACAATAAATGAGTAAAGACTTACATGAATAATTATGTATATAAGGATGGTCGACTTTATACTTTCACAAAACAAATTTTTTAATCTCACTCAACTGAATTGCTATGTGTCAATTTTTCATGACCATCCTGTTTTTGCTTTGTGATTTGAAGGCATAGTTTTGTTTTGGGAGGGAAATCTGGTATTGCTAATTTGTTAGTGGTGACTGATGTATTGAAGTCTTCATTTCTTTTTCTTTTATTTCCTTTTTCTTTTCTTTTCTCTTCTCTGCAGGATATAGTGCGCATGTGATGACATTTGAGGTGGGAAGGGTGCTTGAAGATGCTAAATGGCAAGCCCCTGTGTACTGTTTCAATGACGACAAGAGCTCCCTTATTGAATCAGTAACTAGTGCTAGTGCTAGTACTGCTCCCATTGGAAGTTTTAGGGAGCTCCGAATGTAATTAGCTTTTAGGATTTTTATGGTTTTACCTTCTTTTAACTTCTTTAAACACTTGGATACTCAAAAATCAATAGCTTGGGCTTCCTTTACTTGTTAGTGGTTTGTGTTTTGTTGATGCATGAAAAATGTGAGTTTTGCATTATGGGTTGGTTTGGGAATTAATTTTTTCTTACTTAGGAGACGTGAAAAAAAATATAGAGAATAGATTATTTTTTGTATTGATTTTCTGGTTTTGATCTATTTTAGGCAATTGCCAAACATGGAAACTTTGACTTGCTCCATGTAGTTTTTATGCTTGAAGACATGGGATTTGGGGTGGCTATTATGTAAGCGGGAGCAGCAATCATTGTTGTACAGTCAAATGGGTACATTTCAGGATCATTTCGATAATTCAAATTATTCATATTTTAAAATATATCAAGTAAAATATACCTGAAAAATATTAAGCTAATTGGATATCGTTTACCTATTCATCTACTCACATTTGTATCTACAAAAAAAAATAACAATTATAATTTAAAGTATTAAAATGAATACAAATGTGAGTAGATGAAAAGATTAACAATATTCAATTAACTTGATTTTTTACAGATATGTTCTACTTTATATATTTTAAAATGTGAACGGTTCGAATTATCGACATGGCCAAAATAGGCCCATTTGATTGCATAACAGTGACTGCTATGCACCCAGCACAGCAACGACCCTAAGTCCAAAGACATGTTGTTCCACATAATTACGAAGAGAGCAAATTATATTCACCTTAATGTCTGGAAAGAAAACAATCAATAACACCAATTAGTATACCAATTAGTGTACTAACATATGTTATGATATTATTATTGACCCCACCCATTAAACAAATTACAAATATCTAAAATTTCTAAAATTATACCACATCATTTGTTATATTCACCTTAACGTTTGGAAACAATACAATCAATAATGCTACATCCCTCTAATTTATTACTTCTAATGATGTGGCATTGAGGTTAGACCCCACATGATGCAATATTTGACAAATCAAAATTTGATACTTGTCAGACACATTATTAGAGATGTTTTTTAGGTATGATAAATTAGATGTCTCAAGCATTTTTTTTTTTAATTTTATTTTATCTCATTAATCATATGAATGAAAAAAAAAATAATGTTGTCATCTATTTTCTTATTAAGATGTATATTTTATTGAGAAAATTGATGAAAAATCCACTCTAGCAATTGTCTAAGGCATTAGGTCCAGGATTTTTTTTTTTTTTTTTTTTTTGGGTGGAAAATCCACACTTTGAAATACTTTGTTGAGAAATCTTGGAGAACATTTTCTTTTTAATTTTACCCCTTGACTTTTTTTTTTATCTATTTCACTTTTTGTTAACTATCTGTTCAAATTTATATCTATCTATTTAAATTTTTTGTCTACCTATTCAATTTTTTTGTTTATCTGTTCAATTTTTTTCTATGTAAATTTTCTATATGTTCAATTTTTTTTTTTTTTTGTGTAAATTTTCTATCTATCCAATTTCTATCTATTAAATGTTTTTTATCTGTACAAATTTTTATATCTTTATACTTTTTATATGTACAAGCTAAATAACCTTCCATTATGCTACTCAGCATTATCATTATAGCATCTGTAACTGAGTAAATTAGCTGCAAGAAATAAAGGTGAAACAAAGTCACCATAAACATCATAAATTTCTCGGTCAAAAAAAAAAAATCTTAAATTTGAACAATTACAAATTACCACTAACGTATAGTAGTAAATTAATAGAGACAATTACCTCAGCGGTGACAAGATGAGCTTAGCTCCCGAATCAACAGTGTCAAAATTTCCCAAAACAGCTTAATCAAATAAAATCTCCAAAGTCACCTTCAGATCTAAGAACAAAGTATTGGGAGTGAGGTCTTTGATCGAAGAGACTCCTAGATAAAAATACACAGTTTTAGAGCAACAAGGCACATAATAGCTCAAATTTCTCAAAAACCACTTGATATGGCTACAAGTCTACAAAGTAATAACAAAATTTCAAGTAAATACAGACATACATAGTATTAGACCATATATGCAGGTATAATTGTGTATGTAGTTTGCATGTGGTGAATTCTTCAAAATGATACTTCTCACTCTTAATGAAGATGTGACATTGAAGCATAAGAGTATAAGCAGCTTCAGTTCTATACTTGCGGCACAACTGTAGCAACTTTAATTTTTCGTAAGCCTTATTTATTATTATTATTTTATTTTATTTTAGACTTTATTAATTACGTGATTACATAAGAATTTAATGTAATATTTAATTAATTTAATGTGTTATTTAATTATGTATAATTAATCTAAATATTTATATATTTATATTTATTATATAAAAAAAAAAGTGTTATATATATATATATATTAATTATGTTGTATTATATAATATAATATATTATAATAGTTTGTTAGGTTAGAATAGTGATTAGGTTATCAACTAAAGAAAATAAAAGAGAATCAGAGACAGAGAGGAGCCGTGCGAGAGAGAGAGAGAGAGAGAGAGAGAGAGAGAGAAAAAGAAAGAAAGAAAGAGACACTTGTGATCAATTTGAGAAAGCTCAGAGGGAGGCCGACGGGAGAGAGAAGAGGAAAGTAGAAAAAAAAGATTAGGATTTTATTTGAGTGGCTCCATTAGTTCTTTAAATAATTGTTTGATCTTTAAAAAATATTGTGAGTACAAAATATACTTTTCTTGATTTATATCTAATTCGTTATTTTTATTTATTTATTTATTTGATGTTGAATTGATTTCATATTTGCATGTAGATGATTAATCGATGTTAATTATTTTGATTAGTTGTGTATGTAAGGTTTAGGATTTTTAGATGATTGATTGATTTTAATTATTTTGTTTATTTGTGTATGTAAAGTTTAGAGTTTTTAGTTGATTGATTGATTTTAATTATTTTAATTAGTTGTGTATGTCAGGTTTAGGGTTTTTTATATGGAGTTATTTTATGGTTATAATCACATTCATGGTTCTATGAAATTAAAATTAATTAGGAACCCATAAATTAATTCCTTATACTCCACAATGACTCCATGGATTGTTGTTTTATTTGAGTGATGGTGAGAAAGAGTGTATAAAAAAAAAGTGAGGATTATGAGATTTATTTGAATGCCTTAGGCTTGGCATTGTTATGTTTGTTCTCATCAGTGAGATGTTTTGTATATGTATATTGTTGCATCATTCTCATGCGTAGATGAGTACTTTGATTTACGCGCGTACGTCTATGCTAACCATCCGAGGAGTGTGGGTCAAACTCAGGACGATATCCCCATGTAAGTTTGGCTTCGGAGCGGTGTTAGATATACGAGAGGCACATAAGATATATGTGCAGGCCGGAAGTGATGGGCCGAAGTGGTGAGTTAAGGTATAAAGAATTTAATTACGAGTTTATTGTTATAGTGTGAATTGTATTGATTTGTACAGGTTGAAAAATAATAAACGACCTCGATAAATTATGAAATTTGAGCAGAGATATGTATACGTGATTCTAGAAAATTTTTGTGTTTTAACTTTTTATTAAAAAGATCGATTAGAACTTATAATCGGATGATCTTGGTTATTGTAGTTTTGATTCATTTTAGCAATGTAGAGTTTAGAGGCTGTTTTAACCTATGAAACAAGCTCATTTTTATTAGTTTTGCGTAAACTGAAGTAAAATATTATTCTGAACACTTTTCATGTTTTGAACTTTTCCGAAAAAATTTATCTTACAACAGTTTCTTTTCGTTCTAGATTTTTCGATCGAAATTCGGTTAAGATATTCTATTAAGTTTTTCTCTCAATTTGTTCAGTTTCTACTAAATTCGTTCGCCATATCTTTTAGAAAATTTAATTTTGTACAATTTTTGTTCTTTGAGTTTTGGTCAAGTCGAATTATTTAAGCATAAAACGATACATTTTTTAAACTTCTTCAGCAAGTTACTTATGATTAAATTATACTAACTTTATTTTTTTTGCTGAATGATGGGTCTTACTAACTTTTTATGCAGGGCTAACCCACCATATTTTTATTTTTATTTTGTTTATTTTATATTCAGTTTGTATTTCATTGTGTACGGGTAAGAAACTAAATGCCATCGTATCTTGGGAAGCTACCCATTCGTCTCGGTACGGATGGAACTACTTGTCTTGTCCCGTAACAAGAATTGAATGTATTTTTGTTTGTTTCTGATGGACTCGTGGGTGTTAAATCTTGTACTCATAGCAGTATATCTCTATACTGACCCGTTTTGTCTCTTGGCGACTCGGGTGTGTTCTGTTTATGCACAGCCGAGCTTCCTTTGCAGGATTAGTTGGGGCTACAGTGGTGACGTGGAATTACTATAGTTGTTGGACTTGTCGTTTGGATTTCTTTTGTTTTCTTGAGCTTAGGGTTGATATTAATTTATGTATTTATTATTATTTTTTTTTTTATGATTTTAGTATTGGGATAATTTGAATTATTTAAGTTATTTTGACTATATATTGTTACTTTAATGTTGGAGGTATTGGTTAGTTATGAAATTATGGTGGATGGTTTGGTTGGCGTTTAGTTTTTTTGTTTCACCCTTAGGATTTGGATGATGGAATATTGATTGGAGTTTAGTCCTAATTTAACATTCAATTGTCCGAATTTTGGGGCGTGACAATTTGGTATTAGAGCTTCAGGTTACCCTAGACTTGTGAAAGTTTAGGTGATTCTCGGATTGTGGAAACATGGGTTCGCTTGTTTAGGTTGGTGGTTGAATTTATTCTAAGTATTTATGAATGAATTTTTGTATGTTTAACTTGAAGGTGATGGCTAGTAGGTGTCTTTAATCTTTTTCAAGAACCCATTAGAGTACTTTTTGAAACTAGTGCATCTCATTCTTTTATATTTAGACAGTTTGTAGAAAGAGAACACCTTGTAACTACCTCTATGTCTAGACCTCTTCATGTTGAGACCCCTTTAGGAGGGGCAGTTACTCTTTATGGGATGTGCAAAGATTTTGAGATTGACTTCGCGGGCAAAGTCTTGTATGCAGACCTAATTGTTTTAGGGTTTGAGGGGTTTACAATTATTTTGGGTATGGATTGGCTGCGAAAATACTTTGTGACTCTAGATTATGCTGGAAGGACTGTAAATATAGATATTCTCGGTATACCACGGCTTACTCACACTTCTAGCGATAGAGAAGAGTCGGTTATGACGAGTTTTCTATGCTCAGTAGAAATCCCTAAGCAGGATATTAGTGAGGTAGACGTGGTATGTGAGTTTGAGAATATATTTCAAGAGATACCTGGACCTCCACCTCGACGGGTAGTAGAATTTCGCATTGACTTAGTGCCGGGAACTGCACCAATTTCTAAGGTAGCATACAAAATGGCGCCTAAAGAGCTTGTGGAGATGAAAAAGCAGCTGGACGAGATGCTTCAGAAAGGGTTCATTCGTTCAAGTAACTCCCCGTGAAGAGCACCCGCAATCTTTGTCTCCAAGAAAGATGGCACTCTCCGCATGTGCATAGATTACAGAGAGCTAAACAAGGTGACTATCAAGAACAAGTATCTGCTACCTAGAATTGATGACTTGTTTGATCAGTTGAAGGGGGCAGCTATGTTCTCTCAATTTGATCTCAGAACGGGTTACCATCAGATAGGTGTGTCAGAGAAAAGTATACCGCTTATTGTTTTTCGGACCCGGTATGGGTTGTATAAATTTCCTGTAATGCCTTTTGGTTTAACCAATGCTCCTGCCTATTTCATGGACTTGATGAACAGAATTTTTCAACCGTATCTAGATAAGTTTGTGATTATCTTCATAGATGATATCCTGGTGTATTCTAAGAATGAGAAGGAACACAGAGAACACTTGAAACTGTATTATAGACTTTGAGGGAGTAGCAGTTATACGCTAAGTTCAGTAAGTGTCGCTTTTGGGAGAAAGAAGTTCGATTTGTGGGATATGTTGTATCCAATCAAGAGATAGTGGTAGATCTTGAGAAATTTGTTGCGGTCAAAGAATGGAAGCAGCCCACGAACCCTACAGAGGTGAAAAGTTTTTTAGGATTAGCCGGTTATTACTAGAGATTTATAAAGAAGTTTTTCACTATTGTAGCGCCCATGACCAAGTTGACCAGCAAGAATGTGAAGTTCGTATGGACAAATAATTGCAAGAGAGATTTCCAGGAGTTAAAACAATGTTTGACTTCAGCTCTAGTGTTGACTATATTAGTACAAAGGGAAAAGTTAGTAGTGTTTACTGATGCGAGCGGAACTGGTTTGGGATGTGTGTTGATGCAGCATTAGAAGGTTGTATCTTATGCCTTACGGTAGTTAAAACCTCATGAGAGACGATACCCTACTCATGACTTAGAGTTGGCAGCAGTTGTTTTTGCGTTGAAAGTATGGCGACACTACTTGTTTGGGGAGCGCTTTAAGTTGTACACAGATTACAAGAGCCTCAAATATCTTTTTTCTCAAAAAGAGTTGAACATGAGGCAATAGAGGTAGGTTGAATTTGTCAGTAGTTATGATTTCGAGATCCTTTACCACCCAGGAAAAGGAAATGTGGTGGCAGATGCACTTAGTCAACAACATGGGGTTATAGCGTCTTTGATGATTCAGGAATGGAAGTCCTTGGAGTTAATTTCGATGCATGATGTTCAACCAATAGAGAGTGCTGAGAGGGCATGCATTGGTAGTTTGACCGTACAGCCGACGTTACTGAGTAAAGTTTGTCAGATGCAAAATTTAGATGGGTTTCTCGTCAGCAAGTTCAATGACCTTGTAGTGGATTTGATCGATGATTGTCCTATTGATTGGTCTGTGGATTCAGATGGGGGATTGCGATTCAAGGACAGGTTGTGTGTACTTAACATTGTTGAATTGAGGAAAGAGATTATGGATGATACCCATTGGTCCCGATATACCATTCACCCTGGTGGGACTAAGATGTATCATGACCTGAAGAGGACGTTTTGGTAGGAAGGTATGAAAAAAGACATAGGAGAGTATGTTTCTTAATGTTATGTGTGCCAACAGGTTAAGGCAGAACATCAATGACCGTTTGGACTTTTACAGCCTCTCGAGATCCCTATTTGGAAATGGGAGTACATCTCTATGGATTTCGTGGATGGATTGTCGCGGGCATTGACTCACCAAGTCTGCTCATTTTATTCCTATCAGTGTTCACCAAACTGTGGATAAACTAGCTAGGCTATATATTCGGAAGGTGGTACGACTTCATGGCGCACCAATTTCTATAGTTTCGGATCGTGATCCGTTATTTGTAGCAGAGTTTTGGGAAAGCTTTCAGCATGCTTTGGGTGCTAGGTTAGACCTGAGCACGGCTTATCATTCTCAGACGGATGGGCAAACTGAGCGGGTAAATTAAATCTTGGAGGATATGTTAAGAGTTTGTGTCCTCGATCTTAGTGGTAGTTAGAAAGAACACTTGCCATTGGTGGAGTTTGCTTATAATAATAGCTATCACTCCAGTATCGGGATGGCACCTTTTGAGGCTTTGTATGGGAGGCCATGTCGATTACCTGCTTATTGGATGGAGGTAGGAGATGCGCCGTTGTTAAGGCTAGAGTTGGTGAGAGAGACAACGGATAAGGTGAACATTATTCGGGAACGTATTAAGACGACACAAAGTCGTCAAAAGAGTTACGTTGATAGAAAATGTAAGGGGGTTGAGTTGAATATTGGAGATTTTGTGTTTTTGAAGGTCTCGCCGATGAAGGACTGTAACAACCCTCGTCACTGTTTACCGATAAACTACTGATTACTGTTAAACTGAGATTGATTATGAGAAGTAATTGGACTGATTAAAATACTGGACTGACTGACTGAGATATGAAATTGAATCGATTGACTGTGTCTGTTTAATTGCATGTTTATCTGTTTGATTGTTTAATTATCTGTTCAATTTTCTGTGTTTAAACTGCAAATTGAAGGCCTTATCGGCGGCCGAACTGGAAATTGATTAGTGTCTCATGATCGTCATAATTTATGTGATTTTATGGTGTAATTATCTGAAAAGTGATTAGGGATGATTAAATTAGATTAAATATTGATAGATTGCAAGTATTGGACTTATTTACCATATTGCCATTTAGTGGGGCCTTTGTTTATTAATATGTTGAGCCTTATTACACTTAGATACAACACTTGTTTAGCCAATATTTCCTCAGCCATTTCTTGTCTCAACCGACCTTGAGAGAGTGAGAGTGAGAATTGAATTGTTCTTGAGTAGATTGCTAGGAATCGTGAAGTAATTGTTAGAGAATTGCCTATTTGGGCCTCTAGACTTGAAATTGAGGAAACTAGGTAAGGATTTCATCCTAATTGAGCCTTTAATTGTTTCATGTTCATGGTAGATAAGAGCTCTAGATCATGAATTGGTTGTAGGTTTGTATTATAGCTTAATACATGCATGCATGTGTACATTGAAGAGTTTTGAGTGTAACTTCATAGAATTTGTACATGCATGTCCATCTCTTGATCATAGACCATGATTTCATCTTGATTTGAAAGAATTGGCTCACTAGAGCATGTTTTGAAGCTTGCAAATTGTTTAAAATTCATGCATGTCATGTTCATAGCATGTTCATGAAAATTGGGTTGAAAATTAAGTTTGAATTAACCATCCTTGGGCTTTGATTTTATAAATTGAGCTTCGAATCATGTTATCCTATGTGTTTATAAGTGTTTTCCAGGTTTTTGGCTCAAGAGGATCGATTTTAATGCATTTGAACTTGATTTTGAGCTTAAGGTTCAAACCTGGAATTTCCAGATTTTGGACCTACGCTCGAGCGAGGAAGTCCACGCTCGAGCGTACACTCTGTGATCGTGCCTTCTGCTCGAGCGAGAAAAGTTACGCTCGAGCGTGAAATGCGTGCATCCAGTAGTTTGCATGAGTTCACAGTCCGCTCGAGCGAGAGAACCCACGCTCGAGCGAGGACATGTGTCTCACGCTCGAGCGAGGGTTGAGTGCCCATCGAGCGTGAATTTTGAGCATCCAGTATTTTTACTGTAGCATACAGTCCGCTCGAGCGAGGAAGTCCACACTCGAGCGTAGCTCCTTTGTCTGCATGTCCGCTCGAGCGTAGAAAGCCACGTTCGAGCGAGACCCCTGTTTCTGAAAATTTTGTAAAGTGTTCAAAAGTGCATTTTTGCATCCTCTTTCCATCCTAGGCATTCCTAGGGCATATTTAAAGCATTTTAAAGAGAATAAAGATATAGAACACACTGAGGCAAATTAGGGATTAAATTATTACCTTTCCCAACCGTGTGGCTTAGTGTGTGTTCGTCTTGTATACTGATTAGGGTTGGCTTCCGAGGAGACGCTCTAGCTTACTATAGCCCAGAACTCTGTGAGTAACAATTGTGTAAAGATATATTTAAAATGATTATCTTCTGAATACTGAACTGAATTGTTTACTGAACTGATATTGTTTACTGAATGAATATAT
The DNA here is from genome assembly GCA_025200525.1 of Camellia lanceoleosa. Taxonomy (NCBI): domain Eukaryota; kingdom Viridiplantae; phylum Streptophyta; class Magnoliopsida; order Ericales; family Theaceae; genus Camellia; species Camellia lanceoleosa. The sequence continues at coordinate 88,781,201 of CM045772.1, read as the reverse complement.
GTCCTATATTCTAAACTGTACTGTGGCATCCTTAGCACCCATCTTTATTCTTTATTCTTATTCACAGAGATCTCGCTCGGTTCCTCGTTGGAACTACTATCACATCGATTGATGGCCATCATTTACTGCTCGATCTTCCAGACCTACTGTTTACCGTTATGCTAATGGATGTACCACATATGACTGTTTATTGTACTGAACAATTGAAATACTGATTGAAATGAACTGTTTTCACTACTGTAAGGACATTCATTCTAAACCCCTTTACGCTTTATGTTATTCACTAGGCTTTAGCTCACTGCTCATATATATATATATATATATATATGTAGGTATACAGGCACCGGACCAATGCTAGAAGCGTCAGGGTAAACTCCAGTTTTGTCAAGCCAACCACTGTGCCTCACTGCGAGGTTCCGAGCCTGCCAAGCTATGGCTTAGGGGTGTTTTATTTCCTCGCTCTGCACTGCTTTTGTATCTTGTATAGACTGTCTTGTCTTATTTAAATAGGGTTTTGGGTCCCTGCTCTGAATGGTTGTATATAATGTACATATCGTTTTGTCATTGCCTGTACAAATATATGAAAAATCTTTTTGCATACAGACTATTACAGCTCATTGGACATTGTTTATTTACTGTATTGGCTTCCGCCAAGCCCCTGTACTCTATATTATTGTATTACTGTTAAGCAAGCCTTCGGTGATCTAGGATTACTGGCCGGTTACGGTACTAAATCCATAAGGGTGGGTTTGAGTCGTGACTAGGGCATCATGCAGTTCGAAAAGAAGGGAAAGTTGGCACCTAGATTTGTGGGACCATATGAGATCACTGAGAGGATTGGTAATGTGGCTTACAAATTAGCTCTACCACCTGCTTTAGCTATGATTCACAATGTGTTCCGTGTATCTTTATTGTAGAAATGTGTGCAAGACCCTTCCCAAATAGTATCACTAGAGGTGTTGGAGATCAGTGATGATCTAACGTATGTGGTGCGACCGGTTACTATTCTAGACCGGGAAGCAAAGCAGTTGTGGCGCAAGAAATTGAACTTGGTGAAAGTACAATGGAATGAGGATGAGAACGATATCACTTGGGAATTGGAAGAGAAAGTTTGGCGTATGCACCCGGAGATTTTTGCTTAATACTCACTCCTATCGAATCTCACAACGAGATTCTTTTGAGGTGTGTATATTGTAGCGACCCTAATTTTTCGTAAGTCATATTTATTATTATTACTTTATTTTATTTTTGACTTTATTAATTACGTGGTTACATGAGAATTTAATGTGGTATTTAATTAATTTAATGTGTTATTTAATTATATATAATTAAACCAAATATATTTATATTTATATTTGTTATATAAAAAAAGAGGTGTTATATATATATATATATATTATAATTATGTTGTATTATATAGTATAATATATTATAATAATTTATTTGGTTAGAATAGTGATTAGGTTATCAACTAAAGAAAAGAAAAGAGAATCAGAAAGGAGCCGTGAGAGAGAGAGAGAGAGAGAGAGAGAGAGACTCTGTGATCAATTTGAGAAAGCTTTGAGAGAGACCGGTGGGAGAGAGAAGAGGAAATGAGAAAAAAAAAAAAAGATTAAAGTTTTGTTTTGGTGGCTCTATTAATTCTTCAAATATTTCTTTGATCTTCAAAAATATTGTGAGTACAAAACTCACTTTCCTTGATTTACATTTAATTCATTGTTTTCATTTATTTATTTTTATTTATTTGATGTTGAATTGATTTCATATTTGTATGTAGATGATTGATCGATTTTAATTACTTTGATTAGTTGTGTATGTAAGGTTTGGGGTATGTAAGGTTTAGGGTATTTAGATGATTGATTGATTTTAATTATTTTGTTTAGTTGTGTATGTAAGGTTTAGAGTTTTTAGTTGATTGATTGATTTTAATTATTTTGATTAGTTGTGTATGCCAAGTTTAGGATTTTTTTTATATGGATTTATTTTATGGTTGTAATCACATTCATGGTTATATGAAATTAAATTTAATTAGGAATCCATAGATAAATTCCTCATACTCCACAATGACTCCATGGATTGTTGTTTTATTTGAGTGATGGTGAGAAAGAGTGTATAAAAAAAAAAGAAAAAAAGTGAGGATTATGAGATTTATTTGGATGCCTTAGGCTTGGCATTGTTATGTTTGTTCTCATCAGTGAGATGTTTTGTATATGTATATTGTTGCATCGTTCTCATGAGTAGACGAGTGCTTTGATTTACGCGCGTACGTATATGCTAACCATCCGGGGAGTGTGAGTCAAACTCGGAACGATATCCCCGTGCAAGTTTGGCTTCAGAGCGATGTTAGGTATACGGGAGGCACATGAGATATTTGTGTAGGCTAGAAGTGATGGGCCGAAGTGGTGGAGTTAAGGTACAAAGAATTTAATTACGAGTTTATTGTTATAGTGTGAATTGCATTGATTTGTACAGGTTGAAAAATAATAAACGACCTCGACAAATTATGAAATTTGAGCAGAGACATGTATACGTGATTCTAGACAATTTTTGTGTTTTAACTTTTTATTAAAAAGATCGATTAGAACTTATAATCGGATGATCTTGATTATTGTAGTTTTGATTCATTTTAGCAATGTAGAGTTTAGAGGTTGTTTTAACCCACGAAACAAGCTCATTTTTATTAGTTTTGCTTAAACTGAAGTAAAACATTATTCTGAACGCTTTTCATGTTTTGAACTTTTTCGAAAAAATTTATCTTACAACAGTTTCTTTTCGTTTTTAATTCTAGATTTTTCGATCAAAATTCGGTTAGGATATTCTATTAAATTTTTCTCTCAACCTGTTCTGTTTTTACTAAATTCGTTCATCATATCTTTTAGAAAATTTAATTCTGTACAACTTTTGTTCTTTGAGTTTTGGTCAACTCGAATTATTTAAGCATAAAACGGTACATTTTTTAAACTTCTTCAGCAAGTTACTTATGTTTAAAGTATACTAACTTTATTTTTTTGCAGGATGGTGGGTCTTACTAACTTTTTATGTAGGGCTAACCCACCATATTTTTATTTCTATTTTGTTTATTTTATATTCAGTTTGTATTTCGTTGTGTACGGGTAAGAAACTAAATGCCACCGTATCTCGAGAAACTACCCATTCGTCTCGATGCGAATGGAACTACTTGTCTTGTCCCGTAACAATAATTGAATGTATTTTTGTTTGTGTCTGGTGGACTCATGGGTGTTAAATCTTGTACTCATAGCAGTATACCTGTATACTGACCCGTTTTGTCTCTTGGCGACTCAGGTGCATTCTGTTTGAGCACAGCACAACTTCCTTTGAAGGATTAGTTGGGGCTACGGTGGCGACGTGAAATTACTATAGTTGTTGGACTTATCGTTTGGACTTCTTTTGTTTTCTTAAGCTTAGGGTTGATATTAGTTTATGTATTTATTATTTTTTTTTATGACTTTAGTATTGGGATGATTTGGCATGGTTTGTAACTGTACATTAATTAAGTTATTTTGACTATTTATTGTTACTTTAATGTTGGAGGTATTGGTTAGTTAAGAAATTATGGTGGATGGTTTGGTTGGCGTTTAGTTTTTTTGTTTCACTCCTAGGATTTGGATGATGGAATATTGATTGGGGTTTAGTCCTAATTTAATATTTAATTGTCCGAATTTTGGGGCGTGACAACAACATTCAAAAATGAAGCTCCGAGTTATCAACCATAGGGGCAAAAATCATCTTCGGTTCATCCAACTTCTTCCAGTGAGCCCAGGCTCGCTCGATCCTTGACTCATCGTTCAAGTACTGACTTGGAGTACCTAAACCACAATCAGCGAGGTGTTCTACAGGAAATGACGAGAGAGAAGGTGAAGAGGTGGTGGCTATGAATGATCTGATTGGTAAGAGATGAAAATTGTTGGCACAGAGAGAGAAAGTTAGGGCAGCAAAAACTGCCATTGTAGATCACCTCACACTACCTCCATTGCAAGTCATCGCCGCTAGGTACTTCCGGGCGACGACAGAGTCCGTCTCTACCTCCGCATTTCCTCTAATCAAACCTAGTCTATAACGTCCCGAAATAATTAACAATAACCCATTTGTTAACAGTGCTACAATTAATCAACAATCTCATATCTTCTATTCATTTTGCCTTTAATGATTACAAAAGATAACATATGCAATATATATTCACGAATTCTAAATTCTAAATCTATAGCATATGGCATGGATAAAAGAGTTAATAAAATCAAATAAAGAAATGCCATAATGGTTACAACTTTCCAAGACGATACTTGTCAGGACCCAAATCCGCCCCCGTAGGTTTAGCGTCATGACCAGCCAGTAATCATAGATTACCTATGGCCTCTTGAACAAAAGAACCTCTTAATATAAAATACAGGGCTTAGCAAAAATTTGAAACAACGTAGAAATTATCTATTGAGCTATGCATGTATGTGGAAAACTAATATAATAAGCAAAGTTTTGATTTAAAAGTACATTTATCACAATTGTTCAAGACTCATGCCTTGCAAATATACAACCCCAACTATAAACAAATACAAAACCATTGAAATACACAAAAGGGGGTTCAACTAGCATGGCTCCTCCTGAGCCTGATCACTTCACTTAGAAGCTCCTCAAAAGGGTTGACCTAGGTAGACTTAGGGCTTTCTAACTTTGATGTTCAGCTTGCCCACCTACATATATATATATATATATATAAATAAATAGTGAGCTAGAGCCTAGTGAGTAATAATAGAATAAAGAGGTTATGTGAATGAAGTTCGATAACATGCTCGTCAAGATTCTTGTTTCCAATCTTTATATCCAATAAATTTCATAATCGATGTCATTCAATATCATATATGTGGTACACCCATGAACAATAGCATTCCGATCATAGTGGAGCAAAACCAATGGACCACAAAGGGTCAAGCCAATGGACCACCAAGGGTCAAACCAATGGAAAACCAATGGACCACGAAGGGCCAACACAAGAGATCTCTGTGTAATCCAATAGCCTTAATATTGTTACCCCCAAGCAAGGGCCTACATCCGATAGTCGTGGTATTGTTACCCCCAAGCATGGGCCTATGTCCTATGGATGCCACAAATACATTTCGAAAATAAATTTCATTCATCATTACAAAATAACTTTTCGATAAACCATTCAATCAGTCACATATTGATTCCAAAGCAATAACAATTTTGGAAATAATATTACCTGAACATATCTTTATAAAGTTACTACTCACAATGGTTTGAGTTGTCAGTAAGCCTCGGACATCCACCTAAACAAAACACATAACAAAAGCACAGTTGAAACACCAATTCATTTCTACTCATGTGCTTCTAACTCATTCTATGATTATATGAGTCCTAAGAATACTAGGAGTGGCATGAGGATGCAAATATGCACTTAAAAGAGTTTCTCAGAGTTTGCTGAAAACAGAGTCTCCGCTTAAGTGCCACTTCCTATGCTCGAGCGGGGGCTCAAAAACAAAGGTGGTCGCTCGAGTGTAACTTCTGTCACTCGAACGATCTGCAAAAGTACTGGTTACATGAAATTTCTGCTTGATGGACGCTCGAATAGAAGACTGAGTAAAAAGGGTCCTCGCTCGAGCGCCACTTTGGTCACTCGAGCGTTCTGTATAATTTTGCAAAACTTCTGGGAGCCCGATTTTCACGCTCGAACGAGGATTTTCCCGCTCGAGCGGACAGCATGAATTTTGGAATTTCTAGATCTATGTTTGATCTTCAAGGTTGATATTCAAAGCCTCAAAACTTGTGTTTTTGGTACAAAAACTTGGAAAATTATTATATAACATGAAAATACTTCCAATTTGAGCCCATTTATTCAAAATCATATTCCAATTGTCCAAATTCAAGCTTAGATTTTCAAGTTAAAACCATACATGTTATGGATTGAGCCTCCTTCATGTTAAAACACTACTAGGTGATATCAAATGCATGAATTCATGGATGATCTTCAAGCTCATGCCTCCCAAGCTTCATGCATGTATGAATTTCAAGAAATCTTAACTCAAAAATGAAGAATTAAGCATGCATGTGTATAATTCATCTCAAATTCATCATATACATGGCAATTCATGCTTAACCTATTCAAATTCAAACAAATGTTCCTATAACTCCATGAACTTAGTTTCTACAGATTAGAATTTGGGTTAAATTTCATACCTAATGCGTAAATTCAAGTGTTGTATGGCTCAATTCACCAAAAACTCTATCAATTCACGTCAATGTCCTCTTTCTCTTTCTAATTGTTGAACTCCGTTCCCTTCTCTCTCAATTCTCAACCAAGAGTTATAAAAATGAGCCGATAAGCTTAATTAGAGTCTTATATAGGGTGTAATTAAGTTAGTCTAATCAAATATGATTAAGGTTAATTTTATAAAACTTAATTCTAATTAATTCAATCAGTTTATTCTAATTATTTTGATTCAAATCAATTTTCAATTAAAGTTACCATAAAATAAGAAATATTTTAATTAGCCTATTGGGCTAGCCAATTTCAGTTTCTGAAGTCATCTAAGCTCTCAATTTTTGTATTTAAGTTGTCAATTTGAACAGATATTCCATGTAATGACAGATAATCACAAAATTAAGCATGTATTCGCATAAATAAACACACAATCATGCAATTAGACTTAGTAAAATATCATTATACACTAGTTCGGAGGTCGGGGTCATCATAATATTTGATTACAACAGAATGAGTTTCAACAAAATATTTACATTAAAACCAAAGCCAAAAGGGAAGCCTTAAGCTCCGAGTCCTCCTAAGCTATGTCCTTGGCAGAGGGATATCATCAGTACTTGAAAGTTATTTCCCACATAGGGTGAGTTAAAGCCCAGTAGAGATATTCTAACACAGTATATAAATCTTAGCAAAATCATAAGGTGAATACACAATACATGTCATTTCCAAAAATTTCTTATTTTTCATCTCAAAACAATGCAATGCTAGATTATATATCAATTCATGAAAATAACTTTTTTTATACAGAAAACAAGGCAGTGAATACAACACATTGAGAATTTCTAGGTAAATGTTTGTTAGTAGGCTATATGTAACAACCCCGACCTCTGAATAACATTAATCCATGATTAATTATGTCTAATTAGTAATTAAGGTGAAATTCTGAATTGGAATGCATGTGCGTGTTGCATTGTTGTGTTTATATCTGTTAGGCGTAGAAATATCTGTTCATGTTTTAGTTTCGATTTGCGAATTGAAAGCCGTATCGGCGTCCGAATCAGAAATTGACTTGATTTATGTGCTAATTAGGATTTATAGAAATTTATGGTAGGTTTAATTAAAATTCGATTCTGAGCGATTAAATTTGATTAAAATAATGCCATTTGATTAGTTTTGATAATTACTACCTATAAGGCCATTTTGACACTCCACTCATCTCCTTTCCTTGATTTCAAGCACTTTGAGCCTGTTCTAAGGGGAAAAAGGTGAGAGAGGAAGAATAGAGGGATGTTGAGCTCAAATAAAGGATTGACTAGGAGATTGAAGACAATTTGAAGCTTTGGGTTAAAATTACACTTGAAATCAACCTTAGGAAAGAACTATACTCTTAAACTTTGTATTTAAGACATTAAGTAGATGAACTCAAGAAAGTTAGATGGTCAATTAAGCTAAGATTGGAGAATTGAAGCTCATGCATACATGCATGTGTAATTCATGGCATTTGAGGTTGTTTTCCTAAAGAACTCTTGTATGTATGTCATAATCCAAGCTTTGTTTTTGAAATTCTTCATGTTCTATGTCATATTGTCATAGTTGATCATGTTTTCGAGTTGAACATTGCATTTGGTCATGTTTTGGGAAACTTTGGTTCAAAGAGTTGCATTCAAGTTGTGTTCATGTGTTAATCTTGAGTTTCAAGTTGAATTTTGCACAATTGGCATGCTTTTGGGCCATGATTTCTTGTTATGATGCTTTAAACATGTTGTTTCACGAGTTTCTAAGTGTTTTCCAAAGTTTTGGGCCCAGAAAATTGAGTTTGATGCATTGTGGTTGATTTTGAGTTTGGTGATCAAATCTGGAAATTCCAGAAATTTGATCCACGCTCGAGCGAGAAACTTCACGCTCGAGCGTGAACTTTGAGTACATGCACTTCTGCTTGAGTGTCGATGGTCACGCTCGAGCGTGAAATGCATATACCCAGAAGTTTGTGTGTTTTGCAGTCCGTTCGAGCGAAGGAATCCGCCCTCGAGTGAGGGTCTGAGTTTCACGCTTGAGCAGGGATCGAGCGTTCGTCGAGCGTAAAAATCTCGCATCCAGTACTTTTTCAATAGTTTGCAGTATGCTCGAGCGGGGAAAGTCACGCTCGAGCGGAGCTTCATTGTCTGTATGTCCGCTCGAGTGATAAAAGCCACGTTCGAGCGTAGACATTATTTTCAGCAAGTTTTGCAAAATGTTTTCTAATACATTTTTGCATTTTCATTCCATCCTAGGCATTCCTAAGACATGTTTAAGACTCCATAATGAGGATTAAAGACTAGAAGCGCACTAAGAACAACGAAATAAGTTATGTACAATTCGAGCATGTGTTTCAGGTGTGTTGCTGTTATGTATCATGTAGGTCACGTGCCATATACCGTTTGACTAATCTGCTCCGTCTGTTTGCCTCGAAGCCAACTGTGAGTAATAACTTAGTAAAGTTATGTTCAACTGTATTTATTTTCTGTGTGATAAATAAGATCTATTTTCTGAAGTGCTATGTTATATACAATGAATGATTGTCCAATTTTCTGATATGTATTTGTGGCATCCTTAGCATCATGTGATATGTGTTAGCTGTTACCCGGTATCGGAGGTTCCATTATGGAACTTAATATGTCTGCACTCTATTACCCGTACCGAAGGCTTCATCTTGGGGCTTAGCATGTTTATTCTCTGTTACCCGGATCCGGAGGTTTCTTTATGGAACTGGTTATTTATAACCCCTACATGTTCTGTATCTGTTCTGTATCTGCTCTGTTAGCGTTAATGGATGTACCACGTATGCTTAAGCAAGACTTACGACTTTTATACATGATTTGGACAAGAATATGAATTTGTTATGAAAACGAATTATGATCTCTGAATCTGTATGGACTCATTCATTAAAACCCTTTACTCCGTTATTATTCACTAGGCTTCCGTTCACTGTTTATATTATGTATGTAGGTGGGCCAGCACGTGACCAGGGCTAGAGTTGACGGCCTACGTTCTGTTTTTTTTGTCAGGCAACCTTTGCGCCTCCCGAGGAGGTTCCTGATGAAGTCCGGTTTTGTGGCTGTTTTTGTAACCTGTATTAGACTATGTTGTTGTTAAGTTGTGGCAAGACTTTTGTCCCGAACACCTAGGTGTGTTGTGTATATATATCATGCGTATTGACTTCGCCCGCATTTTGTAAAAGTTTCAAGCTGTATTGTCTCATATATGTTATCACAGCTTATCGGACCTTGTCTATTTTGTATATTTGCTTCCGCAGCTCCTATCTATTTGTTAATCTGTCATGAAGCCTTTGGTAATCCAAGGATTATTGGCCGGTTGCGATACTAAACCTATAGAGGCAGGTTTGGGTCGTGACACTATACAAGCACTACAAACCCATTTTACCGATACTAACTGGAAGGATTGGCACTTAACCCGTGCATTTCTAGACTTTCACCAAGGACACACAGGCTAAGATAATAAAACCACAACTACACCCCCTAACCAGATTCACCACGGTATTCACCCCATTTTCTCAAAATCAATACATTTACAATGTTCAATATGAAATTATGCTCAATGCACAATGTATAACAAAAATTAGTTTCAATTCAACCTAATCCTAATGCAATGTCTACAACAAACAAGATTATCCTTCACCGATAGCCCAAAACAGATATTTCTACTCAATAGATAAATTCCAATCAAAAGATACATTTTCATAAATTACAATGGGAGTGATATTACATATCCAATTCCACCATCATCATTATTATAACCATTATTCCAATTTCACAATATCCAACATCATTTTCCATTTTCACAATTCTAAATATCCAAAATTAGGGCCAAATCTCATTTTCTTACAAAATCAATTTTTATAAAGGATTTCCATCATTCAACAAAACTCATCCATAATCATATTCCTATAACCATTTTCAAGAATCAATTTAGAAAACCCTTCTTTTGATTTCAAACCAAACCTTAGGTATTACCAAAATTTCCCAAACAAATAACCCTTTTAAAAAGACAAATGACTAAGTTAAAAACATAAAAAGAGTTTAAAAAAAAAACCCTACATCAAAGTAGAAGACACAAATAGAAGATGGGTATGATTTATCAATGAGGCTCCTAACTTTACACACTTAACATAGGTATGCCAAAACATAGCATAAACATGAATTTCAATCTGATAAGCAAGGAAACAAGATGGTGTTCTCATAAATAACTTGAATTGAGTCCAACCTCCATAAGTAATGAGATTATTCTACCAAGTCTTTACCACACACACATCCGAAACTTCATGCAACATCAAGGGCTTCCTATTTCAAATTGAGGAAGAGGATTAGGTTGGAGAAATTCAACTTACCTTGACTTCAATTCTTTCAATTCTCTCTTGTTCTTGACCTCTCTTCCTTTCCTCCCAGGGAATGTATGGAATTTCTAAGGTTGAAGCTTCTCATAGACTAGATATATATATGCATTCATAACTAATGACATATAAGACGAAATTTAATCGTTTAATCAGTCCAAAATTAAAATTTTGCAAACATACTTAAAATTACCTAAAAATTATGTTGATCGCAGTTATATAATCAATTTCAGATAATTAAGCCATTAAGGCTCCCAATTCTTAATTCAAACGTATTAATAGTCACAGATAGTTTCCTTATGCAACAGATAGGCATTCATAAACATGGATTTCATTTTCTTAACCATAATTTTCCATGGAATTTTACAGCAACCATTTTAAAAGCACAAAACAAGGGCTGAAAATATATCAAAAACATGGACGAGGGTCGGGTCATTACACTCTTCCCCCCTTAAATAAGTTTGGTCCTCCAAACTTGTGTTACCTTAGGATTGAAACAGGTATGGGTATTGGTGTTGCATTTCCTCCTCTCTTTCCCACGTTGCATCAATTCCGTAATGTTCTTGCCATTCGACTTTTACCATTGGAATCTCACGATTTCGTAATTGTTTCCCTTGTCGGTCCAAAAGGCGAATTGGTTTTTCTTCGTAAATCAACTTGTCGTCCAACTCAATTTGGCGGTAATCAATGACATGTGACGGATCCGGGAGGTATCCGCGAAGCATAGAGACATGAAATACATTATGTACTTGACTCATATGTGGCGGAAGGGCAACTCGGTAAGCTACCGGACCCACTCTTTCCAGAATCTGAAAGGGACCAACATACCGGGGTGCTAACTTACCCTTCTTTCCAAATCTCGAGTGTCCTTTCATCGGAGTAACTTTCATGAAAACATGACTATCCACTTCAAATTCCAAATCCCTCCGTCGGTTATCCGCATAACTCTTCTGTCTACTTTGAGCGGTTTTCAACCTTCCTCGAATAACTTGAACTTTCTCAGTTGTCAACCGAACAATTTCGGGTCCTAGTAAGGATTTATCTCCAACTTCAGCCCAACATACAGGAGAACGACATGGTCTTCCATACAAAGCTTCATAAGATGCCATGTCTATACTTGAGTGGTAGCTATTATTGTATGCAAATTCTATCAACGGCAGGTGAGAAATTATGAGATTTATTGTAATTCATCTAAATTTTGGGGAGGTCAATGTAGTTTATCTCAATAAAAGGTAAATTACACTCACCTCCACTGAGATTTGAAAAAATACAGTTAATTTTATACTTTTGAGATAATTACACTAGTCTCATGTAACAACTTTGACCATTTTTCATTAATAATTTGTGAATTAAAAAATGATATGGCCATCTCTAATCTATTAAAACATATATTTATTTTTATTTATTTTAATATCTACCTACCATGTGCATTAGTTTTGATTATTTTAGACTTATAAAAAGGATGTCAACAAAATTATATTAAAAGTGTGATGCTAATTAAATTTTTTTTTCAAAGCTTAAAGGATGGTGAGTGTAATTTACTAAAAAATATTGAATGGATGTCAAAAATCTTCAAGGTACATTTGACAATTAGTTTTTTTTTTTAGTTAAAAGGTTATTAAAAAAAGTCATAAAGTCATATAACAAAATCAAAGATTTTTTCACATTCTCTCTACTTTTTATACGTTATCTATAAAAAAAATAATAATTCTTGAATAATTTAATTTTTTTTTTCAACTTATAGTTTAACTGGAAAAAAAAAAAATTATTTTAAAAATTCACTCCCCAAACTACTTCGTAATGGAGCTAAAGTAAGATTCAACATTATAAAATGGAAAAGTTTGGAATCTCATAATTAGGATCTCAAAATTTACTCAAAATAGATATGTGTGGTAGAAATTAAATTAATGAAGTGTGGAATTTATGAGTAAAATGAATTTGAATAATTAATTATTGTTTCTGGATAAATTTTGAGTAAATAATTTTGAATGGGGCTGCAAATGAACAAAACCATTTGTGAATAGGCTTGAGCTCGACTTGGTAAGAGTTCGTTCGAACTCAGCTTGTTAAATTTTTTTTTGCGTTCGAGCTCGAGCTCGTTAAATTTTTAATAAACAAGCCAAGGTGTTCTTACGGCATCTTTAACATAACTCACTTATAAAAATTTGTATAATCCACTAACATAACTCACTTATAAAAATTTGTATCCGTTTTTGATTTTCTTTTTGATGAGGTAGGTGGGCTGAAGGAAAATCAAAATATAGTACCAATTACACAAGGTGTTCTTACGGCATCTTTAATGGGTTTATTAAATTTACAAAAAATATTTGGGATTCTCAAAGTTAAGACCTCATAACTCTTAAAATAATGTGATTAATTATGTACTTTTATTTTTATTTATTTTTTTTATAGACCAATCACAAGTGAACGAAAATTATATTTTTTTAAAAATTACGTAGCATTATTGTTAAATTTATTGGTAGTGTCGGACATTTGTTGACTGGAATAGATTGTTGTTAAAATTTATTAGTGTCAGACACTCTAAATAGATTGTTTATTGATTTATTTTTATTACGTTATTTTTTATTTTTTTTATATATCTTTTTATAGTAAGTAAAAGAAATAAAAAATAAGTCAATCTATTTGGTTTTAATTTTTTGAATTTAATTTTCTAGAAATTATGTTTTTTATTTTTTGTATTTTTAGTGAATATTTTTAAAATTTTAATCAATTTTTTTATTTTTTTAGATACACCTTAATTTTTTGTATTTAAAAAGTAAAATATTTATAAAAAAATATTTTAAAAAATCAATAAATACACAAGAATACGAAAAATATATTGAATTCTCATAATTTTTTTTATATTTTTAGTATTTAGTGGATTTTCTAAATATTTTTTTTACAAATATTATACTTTTTAAATGTATTTATATTAAGTGTATCTAAAAATTAAAAAACAAATTTGTTTAAAATATTAAAAAAATTCAGCAAAAAAAAAAAAAAAAAAAACCCAACAAATAAATTTTTTTTAATTTTAAAAAAAATAAATCCTGAAAATAGAACCAAACAAGCTGAGTGATACTCAAAATAACAACAGTAGATTAGTTTGACAATTTGTTACTGCCATTGCTAACAGTGTGATTTGTATAGTGTTTGTGCAAGTATAGTGGCTGATAAATAAGGTACTGAGGTAATCTTTTTATTTTTTAAATTATTTTATATAATATAAACATATATTTATGTGGACTTTATTCTTATATAAAATTTATTTTAAGGCAGATTTTAATTAGACTATTGGAGCACACACTCATTCTTTAACTAAATTAACAAATACTTAGGTCATGTTTGATTTACAAGATTAATAGTGAAGTATTAATAATCCTATTAAATTAGTGTGGTATTCACTATCCAATAGGATTAATAATCCCACCCCTACCCCATTATTAATAATCCTACAAATTTGTTGGATTAATTATTCATTGGATTAATAATCTTAAACCAAAATGTTAAAACAAATATAGAATAATTGGGCCCACAGATTAATAATCATAATCCCATACTCTAATCCACCTAATCAAACATGCTCTTAGAGTATCTCTAATGAGCTTTTTAAAAGAGACTTGCTCATTATTATAACTAGTTTCATGTTATTTTATTCACTTTAACGAATTTTTTTAACAAAATTCTTACGGAATAGTTACATTTGGAGAGTATTGGAAAACTCTTTAAATTAATTTGTGCAAATAGATATATAAAATAAAAAAATAACGTTAGAATACATAGATCAAAAATTAATTAGGTAAAATAAAAAGTATACATTTTTTATACTTTAACACCCAAATATGTTCTATTTTTATAATTTTTTATATTTTAATAAATAGAAAACACTATCGTGCACACCATTTGAAGGGTGTGCACCATATACACCTTATAGCTTAAAAAAAAAATATATATATATATATATATATATAAAATAAAGGAGAATGGTATTTGAAAATGTCTAATTTATCTTAGAGACACATTTTGATCCAATGGTTTAAATTGTCTCATCTCAACTTCAATGGTTGAGATGTCTCTATTTCCCGCCCAAATGCTCTTTGAGCATCAACGGTACTCATCTCCTCTCTCTTTCATTTCAATTTTGAACTCTCTCTCTCTCTCTCTCTCTCTCTCTCTTTACCTGCATCGGAGTGCGATGGCTTTTACTGTGGGAGTGCGATTTGCCAATAATATCTATGGTGGAATGCAATTTCTAGATTGGGCGAAATGGAGTGGCGTGCAATAGCAACATCTCAACTCCACTTAAGAGTTTTGGATCTTCAACTCTTATGAGCTTCCTCAGTCTCATAATATATTTCAGATTCAATTAGATTTTAGATTGGTTATGGTGGTTAAGCCTTTTTACATAGGTTGTGTATGGAAACAACCTCTATGCACACGGAAGAAGGCTGTGCACCTGACAGACCAGAGCAGTGGAGGGAACTTGGTGCTCTGAGCTGTTGAGAAGTCGTCTCTGTTGCTAGCCTTCATGTATCACATAGGTGCAAAAGTGAAGATGTGAGGTTCGGGTGAGTCCTTAATAAAGCATGCAATTTTTGTTTAGGGGATTGTTGTATATTAATGGAATTTGTTGTTTGTTGTGGTATTATTGACATAAAAATTTTAATTATTTTGCTTTATTCTTCTATGGGAAGCAAGACATTGATCGCCAGAGGATCTTGAAAATTGAGAAGCATCTTGGTAATATGTATCCATTCATTGAAAGCCTATCACCTGTTTGATCAATGTCCTACATGTTTGGGCAGATAAGTCCCTCAATAAACTCTTCTAAATTTCTATCTTCTTAAAAGTTTTAGTTAGTTTCTTGGTCTGTGCTTTTTAATTTATAGATTCTGATTTAGTTCATTCCACAATTTACTTTCCTTGCCTGGGAAGTGGGTTCAATCTGTGACTACTATTATTATGGCTTATCATGATAGTAGCATAATAAGTTGTGGAATGATAGTGGGTTCAATCTGTGGAATGATAATAGTGGGTTCAATCTGTGACTATTATAATAGTAGTAGCTAAAACAAGCATAAAAGAAGATAGGGAGCATAAAAAATGGCTTATCAAAGAAGATAGAGAGCATAAAAAATGGCTTATCAAAGATTCATGACTACAATCAATTTGAATCATAATAATAAAATTTATAAATTCTTCATTGATCAATTAAGGCCGAAATACAATTGATGTGTATAGTTCATTCCACAGTTTACTTCCCTTGCCTGCAGTTCTAGAGGCTAGAGAGCATCAGCTTGATTATCACTTTTGAAAATGCTTTATGTTAGAGCCCTGGTTTGACCTCTATTATACATTAACTCAAGTATCACTTAGATTGTTCTGATTGCCAAACTTTTGATTGTGCTTTATGACAATTTTTTTCTTCTGATCTTAGTTTAAAATAGTTTGTCCTAATTTGTGTACTGACTTTTTTTTTTTTTTTTTGAACAAGGTGTACTGACTTTAATTTGTGTGTATTAGATAATTAAATGTGTTATACATAGATATATATTGGTTTCTAGGTGTGGATTTGGGATGGGTGTTAGTGTCATACTCTAAAGATTTGTTCGGATCATATTTTCATGAATTGAATGATTTATATTATAAGATTCGTTAAGTACATCATTTGCATAAAAAATCAAGTTAATGGAATAAATATAGACTCATGATCAAACTCCACTTTTTAAAAAAATTATCAAAATCATATTAACTATTTATTTTTTTAAAACATAAACATAATCTTATTAATTAATCTGAATTATTTAATAGATCTACTATGCACTCATGTACAACACCAATCCCAAATTCGTGTAGGTGTATGTGTGTGAGAATAATCTAAGACAATATGATGACGGAGAAGTTCTCTGTGGATTTTCATGGACCCAAAGACAGTAAATCATCCATACCCATCTCTGATTTTATTTATTTATTTATTTATTTTTGAATAAGGGAGAATGGTTCTTTTTTTATTTTTAATTTTATATTTTGTTTGAATGGTTGAGATTTTTTATTTTATATTTTATATTTTTTGAATACGGGAGAACGGTTTTTTTTTTTAAATTTATTTTTAATTTTACATTTCATTTGAATTTTCCTGTTTAAGTCATTTTATATTTGAATTTTACATTTTATATTTTCCCTTATTATATAAATTCAAAAACCCTCTTCACTTACTTGACAATATGTTAAACACGTTTTTTTTATTTTATTTTACTGCTTTTGTTGAATTTTCTTTCTTTTGGGTCAAAAAATAAGTTTTTGTTAAAGTTTTCATTGCCTAAGTTGCAATACATTTGCATAAGTTTTTTCTTGAATGACCTTATCTTATTTTTTTTTTCCTTTCTTTTTGGGCCCATGATTTTATTATTGGTATTTATTGCAAAGGTGCAGTTTTTTAATGGACATATTTTGAATGAAGTAACTTTCGATACATTTTGGTGGTTTTTTATTATAGAGCTAATGCAAATAATGCTTATTTTGAATTTTGTCTGGGAACATTTTGTTTTGCTCTAAAGTCTATTGTGTAGTGTTTTGCTTTGCTTAATTTGATGGAAGGGTTGTGATGGTGAGATAGTGGCAAATGGTTGTCCTCAAGAAATACTATATGAAGTTCTGACATAGTTGATTCTTATGTTATAAATGAGAAGAAGCATTGATAAATGAAGCATTGATTCTGATGATTGCTCATCAATGTTTGTATGCATATTTTTGTACATGGTGCAGCTCAATTCTACAATATTTCATGTATTTAGAACTAGAAAGACAGGCCCGAATAGTTGTCCTGAAAAATGTATTAGGTCCGAGAGAAGGTTGAGAATTAGAAGAAGTAGAAAGTGATTAAGCATAATATTATATTGTGAATTCAATGGTTTTAAACTGCACTTTATCGTCAGATGATTATGTAATGGGAAAATAAATGGCTGCTATCACTGTGGGCATTCTGGGGGATATGTTGGGTGTTTAGTTCTGTCATTGCAGTAATCATAGTACATATAATTGTGCTTTATGACTTGATGTCTTCTTTCTTGGTCAGGAGACAGTTGCCAGTAATTCTTTCCATTCCACTAGAACTTGGAAGAATTGCATGATTTTCTGTGAGTGCTGTCATAGGGGCATCCGTCAATGGCAAAGCCCCGGAAGTGACTTATAAACGGTGCGTGAGCCCAAATGATTTTAGTTTTTCCACCATTCGTGGCCCAACTATCTCCGTTCCATATAGTTGCCATTAGTTGCATTGGTTGTGTTGGGAAGCCAACTCCATCGCGTTTGTTGTTCTTGAAAACTCGAATGGGATATTCATCAACAAAATAACTATTGGGGGGAAAGGCGATTAACAAAATAAGTTAGAACTCTAACAGATTGTGATTTAAGGAGTGTGATATCATTTTCAATTTCGATGTTTTTGTTGTTTTCAAAAACAAAAATAATGAAAAGTTTCAATGGATCGTTTTTTTTTTTTTTTTTTTTTGTCAGTGATAACCTATACCAAGGAGCATGAATATATATGTAAATGTGAACTTACATAGAAGGCTGTTATGACTCCTCCGGAGTCATTGGCTGGTAGCTTAATGTTCATATGGAAGAACCCTAAAGTATAATTCAACTTGGATTAATTCCAGATCCTGGTTGGTGAACAAACATCATTGTCACAAAGAATAAATCTTGGCTCTATATATTATAGCTTGGTTAACAGCTAAAATTTGAACACACTTTCGAAATGTGCTATGAACTAAGACACAATCTATTTGAAACAAGTTGATGAGCTTTACTCTTCCATTATTTGTTTGTTTGTTTGTTTGTTTTTTCTTCGCATTTTAATTACAACATGGAATATTTTGGTGATTGTACACTTAGAAAAGCTTGAAAATGGATGTGTTATTCTATAATTTTCCATTTTTTTGATAGAATGTATATTTGGGGAAAGAAATGGAGATTATGAATGAGATAAATGGAAAGTAAAAAATTTAGTAAATTCAGTTTACATGGCACCTGATATGTAATTTCAATAATAAGGAAATACTGCTATGTAATGAGTTGGACTTATCAGATAATTTTAACGAGTAACAAAAAGTGGGGTAAGAGACGACCACTGGATTCATCAAGAGAGAGCCCGATTTCTCTGCCTTGATGAAATGGCAAGATATGTTGAGCCCGATTTCTCTGCCTTGATACATGTATTAGACTTGATCTATGCAAAGTAAATTTTTGTAGCTAAAATTTGTACATATAAAAGGCTCTGATCTATCCAAATTGATGATCATGATGAAGAGGTTGAAGAGTGTGGCAATGAGGTCGAAGAAGTACTTAGAAGAGGCACATACAACTTTGTTTTATTTTTAATTTTTTGATTTTTTTTTTTTTTTGTTTTTTGTGTGTGATTGTCACGATCCAAACCCGGCTCTATGGGTTTCAAGATCAGGTAACAAGAATCCGAGATTACCAAGGCCCGCTATGATGAGTACAAGAAACAGAGTTCGTAACTTCGGAAGCCAATACAAGAATAAATAATGTCCATTGAAATGTCAGGATCAGATGCCAAAAAGATTTTTCATGCATTCACACATGTAGAACAGTACAGTCTATACAAAATTTACAATACACAAAGGTCAGGACCTAATCCTTGATAGCAAGACAGTTAGTAGCCGATACCTATACAAGAATCCAAAACAAGACGGAGATGACGGGGAAAAACAAAGCACCCCAAAGCCATAGCATGGCAACTCGGAACCTCGCAGTGAGGCACAAAGGCTGGCTTGACAAAACTGGAGTCTAACCCACGCTCTTAGCTCCGATCTGGTAGTTGAGCACCTACATATATATATAAACAGTGAGCTAAAGCCTAGTGAATAACATAATGCGTAAAGAGGTTAAGAATGAAATGTCCTTACAGTAATGAAAACAGTTCATTAAACAATATTTCAGTCTTTCAGCCAGAACAGTTATTCAGTCATATGTGGTACATCCATTAGCATAGCAGTAAACAGTGGGTCTCAAAGACCGAACAGTAATGATGGCCATCAATCAAGAATGAGTGGTTCCACGAGGAACCGACAGAGATCTCTCAGAATAAAGAATGCGAGGGTGCTAAGGATGCCACAAGCAGTTGGAAATAAAGGACATACATTCATTCAGTAAATAATACTAGTTCAGTAAACAGTTCAGTTCAGTATTCGAAAGATAATCATTTTGAACATATCTTTACACAATTGTTACTCACAGAGTTTGGGCTACAGTATGCTAGAGCGTGTCTCCCCAGTAGCCAACCCTACACAGTTCATAAGTTGAACACACACTAAGCTACACAGTTGGGAAATATCATAACTTAATCCCTAATTTGCCTTGGTGTGTTCTACATCTATATCCTCATTAAGATGCCTTAAACTAGGCCTAAGAATGCCTAGAATGGGATGAGGATGCAAAAATACACTTAGAAAACATTTTGCAGAGTTTGCTGAAAATAGGAGCCTCGCTCGAGCGAGCTTCCAAAATCAAAGGCTTCGCTCGAGCGAGAAATCCTTCGCTCGAGCGCTGTCAACAAAGAAAATATCTTGGATGCTGTGATTTTACGCGCGATGGTCGCTCGATGCTCGCTCGAGCGGAGCCCTGGACAAAGGTGTTCGCTCGAGCGAGGAATCCTTCGCTCGAACGAGAAAGCCAAATCTGGAATTCCCAGATTTGCCTCCCAAGCTCAAACCAAGCATTCTACCACTCCAAACTTGACCTCTTGGGCCCAAATTCTGGAAAACATATCTAAATTCAATGTATAACAAGTTTCAAAGCTCAATTTATGAATTCAAGCCCCAAAGGTGAGTCAATTAAAACCATATTCAAACCCATTTTCAAGAATATGAAGAACATGCAAACATGCATGAAATTAAACCATTTCAAAGCTCCAATTTGATGTTCTAGTGAGCCATTTATACCAAAAACAAGTTGAAATCATGGACTTAAGCTTAGATATGAGCATGCATGTACAATTTGTCATGAACTCAACTCAAAATTCATCAATTCAAACATGCATGCATGATTTCTAGTATAATTCACCATGGATGAGCTACAACATGACTTAATTCTAAAATGAAGCATGAATCATGCAAGAATTAGCCCTACGACAACAACAAGAAGATGAATGTCCTACCTTAGTCTTGTATTCAAGGTTTACGAGTCCAATTTGACAATTCTCTAACAATTCCCTCAATTTCCAAGCAAATCAACAAGATGAATGCACTCTCTCCCTCTCTCTCTCTCTAAATTCGGTGGAACAAGGGAATAGAGCTGATGAAATGTTCATCTAAGTGTAGGCAAGGCTCAATAATGAGAATAAACAAGGCCCACTAACAATGGCAAAAGTGTAATTACGACAGACTCTTTAATTGGCTTAAAGTAATCTAGTTTAATCATACCTAATCACATTTTAGATAAATATACCATTAATCACATAAATTCCAATGGTTCCAAAACATCAATCTATTTTCGATTCGGCTGCCGATAAGGCCTTCAATTTGCAGTTTAAACATGAAAACACGAACAGATAATCAAATAATCGAAAAGATAAAAATGCAATACAATAGATATGCTCAGTCAATTCAGTTCCAGTTTTCAATCAGTCCATTCAGTACTTCAGTTGGTTCAATTATCAGTCATAGGTAGTCCAGTTTAGCAGTAATCAGTATGTAATTCAGTAATTTATCGGTAAACAGTATGGGGGTTGTTACAGTGATGATGATGAACGGATAGGATTTGGTGATTATGTTGTTATTAATGAACAAATAGGATTAGGTACGTGTTTGGGTATGATTTGGATTGGTGTTTGTGTTTCTTAATTGGTGAGCAACTTTGTGTTTGTGTTACGAAGGTAAGAATGAAAGGAGATGTGAAGTTGCTAAAAAATTAGTAGAGCAACTTTATTGAAATATTTAGGTGGGTTGAAAGAGCGGTTTTTTTTTTTTTTTTTTTTTTGACTCATTTTGTAGTATGGTATACAAACTAATCATTGGGTTTGAAATAATAATTCATCCTCATGAAATGGTTTTCAAATGGTTTTTAAGATATTCTTAAGTGATTTTTCAAATGGTTTTCAATGTTTCATTGTGTTGGATTTGTGTTATTATTATTATTTTTATATATTTTTGTTGATTAGGTTGTGTTTCTAAGATTTCGGTTTCGATTTGTGTTTGTATTTCTAAGATTTCTGTTTGGTTTTGTGTGATTAGGTATGCATTCAATGGAACCACAGAAAAAGTTGGAAACAAAGCTTAAGAGACACAAAGCATTGGGACAGAGCATTGAAAATCATTATGTTTCTTTTCAATCATAGCAAAAAAGACCCATCAATTTGGGTTTGTGTTTATAAGATTTGGATTTGTATTTGTTTTTCTAAACCTTAAACTGATGTGTTTGTGTTGGATTTGTGTTTTTAAACCTTAAACTGATATGTATTTGGATTTCTCTTTCTTTTTTTGTGTTCTGTTTCTTTTTTCATTTTTTTATTTATGCATCTTTCAATTTATATGGGTTGGTGTTTCTAAACCTTAAACTAATATATATTTGTTTTTCTTTTTTGTGTTGTCAGTCGAGGGTCTTGACATTGGTTTGTGGGGGCTGTTGACATTGGTTTGGGTCTCCACATTTTCTTTTTTATTTTTTTTTCTTCAATCCGCATGTCTCTCATGGGTCATTATTTTTGTTTCATTTTATTTTATTTCTATAACCCAATTTAAATTTTCACTCATAATTCATAGACTATTTCTTCATCTCTGTTGAAGACATGGTGAAGAAATTGAAAAGAAACAAGGTAAGAAAAGAGATAGTGGTCTGTTTTCTTAATTGTGTTGCGCCTTCAAATGCTTGGCCACTATCACATCTTTATTTATTTTATGTGTTATTCAAATTGTGTTGATATATTATTATTATTATTTTCAATAGGAATGCAAAATGTGTTGATATATTATTATTTTTTTCAATAAAAATGCAAAAAAATATGTGAAAGACAAACCCCGCAAAAGACTGATGGCTACTTCTTCCTACGGACAAATTGCTTGGATTGTTAATGGCATTTATTTTTTATTTATTATTTAGTAAAATACGTAAAAGATCTCAGATTGTTTAGATTGAAAACATGCAAATAGTTTAGACTGAAAATAAATCAGAAATTTAATATTTAAATTTATAAAATTAAAAACTCAATAGTTTATTTTGTTACAAGTATTAAATTTTAAGTTTTTTTTTTGGTTAATTTTTCCTAAATTTTAATGATACCTACAATTATTCAAACAAAATTGGCTTATGTGTGGTGGCAGCATACACTGTTTCTAATATATTCATGTTTCCCATGATTAATTAAATGTTGAGGATGCATTAAATTAATTAATTAATTGACATTATACGTAGAAATTATAACTACATTTTAATCCCAACATTATTTATACCGAACATTATTTATGCCGTGCCTTCAGACATGGGCATACATTAGTATATACATATAGCATAACTTGAATTTTTTTAGTCATAACTAAAAATAAGAAAAAATATTATAATTAAACATAACTTGAAGCATAATTAAAAAATTTATGAGTCATAACTAAAATAATATCATAATTAAACAAAACATTGATCGTAATCAAAGAAAAAAATGACATAACTAAAGTGTATATGGTACACCCTTTTTAAAGGTGTATTATATATTACAATTTCTTTTGCGTTGTGTTTGATTGAGAGATTTAAAAAAGAATTAAATTTTTTTTTAAAAATATGTAAAATATAAATAAAATATTCTTGTATTTTATTTAATTTCATATATATTTTCTTCTTTTATTTTTATTTTTAAATCTTTGCCTAAATTTGCTAATTAAACATAGCGTTAACAAATATTTTTAGTTAATTCATTGAAAATGCTCTGATCTTCTTTCTCTATACCTCTCATCTTTCTGTTGTGTGGCCCTCTTTTTGTTGTCGTCCACTAAGCTCAAATGGCAAATGAAACCTGACAGGGATAGGCCCACAAGGACCACGGCCCACCATGAGTAAACCCAAGCCCACCATTTAGACCCCATTGCACAACCCAGTCAGTAAAATCCGGTACAGCTGGAGGCCAACTGAGCAGGAAGGGCCAATGATGCTCGGACACGTGGCGGGTGCAGAACAGGCCATGTCAGCAGACAAAGATCTGCAAAGTTATTGCCACAGCACATCACCATTAATGCAATCCATCACAAAGATTTATCATGACAACACCCTCACCTAATGGCGCCTCACCTGAACAAGACGAACCACTACAGAAGCTTTCGGAAGGTCGAACGGCCGAGACAAATAAATGATTACCAAAGGATATAAGCAAAGCTCAAGACAAGAAGAAGGTTAAGTTTTCTATCCTCTCTCTCTCTACATTTTGTCCATCACCTTTTCGATTCATACACGGAGGGTTCACGGGGACTACCCCCTGCTCCCCGATTGAACTTGCTTGCGTGTTACCCAAGGCTTGAGGAGCTTGGATCGGTCTAGCCCATTCACCAGACGCCTCAGACATCGCTGGCGCTGCCGTCAGGAATCGGTTTGTCCGCGCGCCAGTTGTGTTCATTGCCGCCGGAGACCCTTTTCCAGCAACCTTTTTCACCTCATCCGTCATGTGCATGGTAACGACTAGATCCATGGCTTCCCACCATAATGCTGTCGATCACCAGACCGACCCTCCCAACCCAAACAACCCACCACAGTACTTCATTGAGCTCACCAACAGTATCAACCGTATGGCCGAACAAAACCAGGCCTTAATCAATGCTCTGCTCCAACGGAACCTCCCTATTCCTCCACCACCTCTAGATATTCCACCCCATCCAGAACAAGTTCCGGGCCATACTGTCCCACAACCCAATCCTCTCAACTCGGGGGGCTTGCAACCCCCTCACCCATATATACATCCACCTCCTCCACCCCCACGCCCGTCAATCATAGCTCCAGCTCCCGAGGGTGAAGCTAGGCCCAACATCCGTCTCAAGCGGTGACAACATTCCCTTTGGGACGCTGAACTCCGAGCCATGAAACTCCAACTCCAAGGGGTCATGCAGAACATCCAACATAAGCCCTCCACTACAGCAAACTCCCCGTTTGTCGCCTCCATCCCAGACAAACCCCTACCCCCCAAGTTCAAAATGCCTACCATCGACCCTTTGACGGAACAACCGACCGTCGACCACCGAGACCTACAGACACTCATGATCCTCCATGCCTTCCCTGACGAAATCATGTGCCGAGCCTTTCCCGTGACACTGAAGGGGTCGGCTCGGCTATGGTTCAGCCAGTTGCCACCAAATTCGGTCTCCACATTTCAGCATCTCAGTGACTCCTTCCTGAGCCACTTCATCAGGGCCCAACGCCAGCGACGCCCGGCGACCCAACTCCTCAACATCCGTCAGACCGAGGGGAGTCATCACAGCCTTTTGTCACTCGCTTCAACACCGGCCTTACAAGTTCAAAATGACGATAAAGTCATCCTCACAGCCTTTCATGGCCGGTCTGCATCATTCGATTTCTCTTCTCCTCTCTAAGAACCCCGACATCCATGGCAGCCTTGCTCTCCAAAGCCCAAAAGTACATGAACGCCGAGGATTCTCTAGCTGCTCGGCAAGACTCCACAACTAAATATCTGACCCCCAGAGAAAAGAGAAAAGACCAAGAACCCAGTAACACCCGGCATCATAACCAAACATCCCGCTATGCCGACCGATCCCCTCGCGCTGACCGGTCGGCCCCAGTAAGACCCCCCGACCGGTTCGAGCGATATACCCCCCTCAATACTCCCATGGAACAAGTTCTTAACCAGATCCAATGGGACTACCCCCTCAAGTGGCCTCTTCCTCCACGGAACCCTTCCAACCGTAAAGACCAGTCCAAATATTGCCGTTTCCACCAGGATCATGGCCATAACACCGACGATCGTGATCACCTCAAAGATCAAGTGGAGACCCTCGTCGCCAGGGCGCTGGCCGATTCACAGACACCCACCTCAGCAGAGGCAAAGGACCGAGCCCCACAGAGACAATCACAGCATACCCCACCACGGCGACCAAATTTCAACCAGCATCAGGCATGATCGACCCCACCAACAACCTCGGCCTCAAGGTAATCCATCTCCGCCAGTTGGTGAAATCAGAGTTATTTCAGGTGGTCTTGCTTGTGGGGGACCATCTTGCTCAGCTCAGAGGGCAGAGCTTAGAAAGATACGACAGGGCTCAGACAAGACAGTTGCCACGGTCGACCGACCCCCCAAGCAACCCAAGCAGTGGACAGAGCCCATTACCTTCACGGACGCCGACTGTGCAGGCATCCGTTATCCTCACGATGATCCCCTTGTCATCTCCACCATCCTCTCCAATTATAAGATCAGACGAGTCCTCATTGACAATGGTAGCTCGTCGGACATCATTTTCCTCAACTACTTCCGCCAACTGAAGATCGGGGAAGAAAGCCTGTCCCCACTCCAAACTCCTCTAGTTGGTTTCACCGGTGACCGGGTGACCTCTATCGACTCCATTGATCTCCCTATCACCATTGGAGAGCACCCACGGCAGACCACGAAGTTGCTTACTTTCCTTGTTGTCGATTGCCCCTCTGCTTACAACATCATCCTCGGCCGCACCGCCCTCAATGCCTTCCAAGCCATCACATCCACCTACCACCTTGCCCTCAAGTTCCCTACTGATTTCGGGGTTGGAACGGTGAGAGAAGAACAGACCGTCGCTAGAGAATGTTATGTGGCCTCACTTAAAGAGGTCAAACTGAAAGAGGCAATGATCATTGAAGGACATGACGTCCGAGATGAGGACGAACTGATCAGAGGCGAACCTGTGGAGGAACTCGTCGAGGTTAGCATCGATCCCACCAACCCACTCAAAACTGCCAAAATCGGCAGTCAATTACCTCCCCAAACCAAGGCCGACCTCACCGCTCTCCTGACCGAACACAGAGACGTCTTCGCCTGGAGTCATGCAGACATGCCAGGCATCGACCCCTCTTTCATAACCCACCGCCTCAGTATTGAGCCTCATTTCCGACCTTACCGACAAAGGCAGCGTATTTTCCATCCAGAGCGTAACAATCTCATAGCTGCAGAGGTCGACAAACTCCTCGAGGCCCAGTTTATCCGAAATGTGGATTATCCTAAGTGGCTGTCCAACGTGGTCCTGGTGCGCAAAAACAAAGGCAAGTGGCGTCTCTACGACTACTCCGACTTGAATCGAAGCTTGCCCTAAAGACGTTTATCCTCCCCGCATTGATCTACTGGTCGACGCCACGACCGGTCATCAAATGCTCAGCTTCATGGATGCTTTTTCCGGGTACAACCAAATCGTGATGCACTCATCCGACCAGGAACACACATCTTTCATCACCCACCGGGGCACCTACCACTACCGTGTCATGCCGTCGGACTAAAGAATGTCAGCCACCTACCAACGTTTGGTCAATACAGTCTTCCACCATCAGATCGGACGGAATATGGAAGTGTATGTGGATGACATGCTAGTTAAGAGCAAACTCTCCACTGACCACCTCACCGACCTACGAGAAACTTTTGCCACCCTTCACAAATATCAGATGAAGCTCAACCCAGAGATGTGCGCCTTTGGCGTAGGATCTGGCAAGTTCCTGGGTTTTATGGTCAGTCAGCGCGGCATCGAGGCCAACCCTGAGAAGATCAAGGCCTTGATTGAGATGCAGTCGCCCAAAACCGTTAAAGAGGTTCAGAGACTCATCGGCAGAGTGGCAGCCCTCAACCGTTTCATCTCCCGCGCAACGGATAAGTGTCTACCATTTTTCAAAATCCTTCGGCAGACTTTTGAATGGACAACTGAATCAGAAGAAGCCTTTCAACAGTTAAAACAGTGCATGGCTAATCCTCTCCTTCTCTCTCAAGCAATTACCGGTGAGCCCCTCTTCCTCTACCTAGCAGTATCAAGCACCGCAATCAGTGCAGCCCTCGTCAGAGAGGACGGCTCAGTCCAACGGCCGGTCTACTACATCAGTCGGGCTCTCAGGGGAGCGGAGCAGAACTACCCCCTATTAGAAAAGCTGTCCCTGGCCTTGGTCACCGCCTCCAGACGACTCCGCCCCTACTTCCAAGCCCATTCCATAGTGGTTCTCACCGACCACTCAAGAAGGTCATGCAAGAACCCGAGCTCTCGTGAAGACTAATGCAAGGTCAAGAGAACTAAGCCGATTCGACATCTTTTATCGCCTCGACAAAGAATCAAGGGCAAGTCAGAGTCGACTTCATCTTGAATTCACCAATTCAAATTTCAACCACTAACCCTCCACCCCCACCAACTTCACCAGAGCCTGAAGATCCTCATTGTTGGACACTCAATGTTGACGGCTTGTCTCGCAGGGAAGGAAGCGGGGCTGGCCTCATCCTCACATCCTCCGAAGGGGGTTATTTCAAATGTGCCCTCCGCCTTGTTTGCGCCAAAGAACAATGAGGTCAATACGAGGCATTGATAGCAGGACTTCGTCTAGCCAAAGACATTGGTGTTAGCCACATCCGCGTGTTCAGTGACTCCTAACTTATCGTCGGCCAGATCATGGGTGAATTCGATGCCAAGGATACCACAATGCGGACTTACAGGGACATGGCGCTCACCCTTGTTCGTCTCTTCAACACTTTCCAGATCAGACACATACCTAGGGCGGAAAACTCCAAAGCAGATGAGATGGCCCAGCTGGCCTCCGCCGACCAATCCGACCTCAGCCATGGAGTTCGCCTCGAATACCTAACTCACCCAGCCATCTCACCCGACCTACAAGAAGTGCAATTCCTCCAGACGGAACCCATTCCTTGGGCATCCGACATCTTCCTCTTCTTGACCACTGGAGAACTCCCAGATGACCAACAGCAGGCTGCCAAGGTCAGAGCCCGATCGGCTAACTACATTACGTCATCGGCCCTTATGGCGCGTTTCTCACGACCGTCATGCGATGTTTCAAATGCCCAAGCAACCTATGTAATGCAAGAGATCCATGAAGGAATCTGTGGCAATCATTCGGTGGCGATCTCTCAAGACAAAGTACTCGTGACAGCTACTTCGCCGACCCTCAAAAAAGATGCCTCCGATTTCGTCTAAATGCGACAAGTGTCATGGCCAACATCCCATGCTCCTCCCATCGAGCCGATCACTCGCAATTTCTTACCCGCTCGCCAAATGGGATATCGACCGTTGGTCCACTTCCCAATCGGGTCGAGGCTGCACCAAGTTCGCAATTGTTGCCATTGATTACTTCACCAAGTGGGTCGAGGCGTAACCCTCGCCACAATCACCGAGCGGAACACCACCAAGTTTATCCGCAATCGATTGTCTGCAGATTTGGTATCCTCGCCATCGTCTCCGGATAACGGCAAACAGTTCGACAATGCTAAATACAGAAATTTTGTGGATCTCCAAATTCAACCATGCTTCTTCCCGGTCATCCCCAAGCAAATGGCCAAGTTGAGGTCACCAACCGCTTCTCTCAAGATCATCAAAACTAAGCTCGGTCGCTAAAGGCCTCTGGCCGAGGAACTACCACATGTACTGGCTTACGAACCATCGCCTTGGGACTTCTCCGGGAAACCCTTTTCGCTAACATATGGCGCCGAGGCGGTCATTCCGAGAAGTTGGTCCGCCCACCCCTGTGGTCTTACATCCGGATCTCGCCTCAATCAAGAACTCACGAAAGGCACTGGACCTCATCGAAGAACTCAGAGAGGCGTCATGCCGATTGGCTTCCTACCAGCAGAAAATGAGAACACACTACAACCGCAGAGTCCGACCACGGGAGTTTTCGGTAGGGGACCTTGTCTTGAGAGAAGCAACTCTCGCCACCAAGAATCCGACCGAGGGAAAACTAGTAGCCAAGTAGGAGGGACCTTACGTTGTGAAGGCCCGCCCACGGCCAGGCACTTACCGACTTCAAGATATGGATGGCCGAGACCTTCCCCATCCCTGGAATGCTGAACATCTGAAGCGTTACTATCAATGAATCCTTACTTTTGTATCGCCAAACTTGTATTTTCCTTTTTCAATACATAATACAAATATCGACTGGAGTTCCAACTTTCTATAATTCAACTGTCTGAATGTCGCTTCCATGAAACTTTTATTTGCAGCACCACTTTCAAAAGCCCTCAAATCCGAAGCACTTACAAAAGCCTCGGCCAGACCGAAAGCACTTTCAAAAGCCTCGATCCGACTGAGCACTTACAAAGCCTCAGACCGAAAGACTTTCAAAGCCTCAACCGACTGAGCACTTTCAAAAGCCTCGGCCGACTTGAGACTTTCAAAAGCCTCTACCAGACCGAAAGCACTTTCAAAGCCTCAACCGACCCGAGCACTTTCAAAAGCCTCGGCCAGACCAAGCACTTTCAAAAGCCCCAACCGACCGAGACTTACAAAAGCCCCGCCAGACCGAGCACTTTCAAAAGCCCCACCCAGACCGAGCACTTTCAAAAGCCTCGGCCAGACCGAAAGACTTTCAAAAGCCTCACCGACCGAAAGACTTATAAAAGCCTCGGCCAGACCGAAAGACTTTCAAAAGCCTCAATCCGACTGAAAGACTTTCAAAGCACTTACAAAAGCCTCGGCAGACCGAGACTTTCAAAGCCTCTCAGACTGAAAGACTTTCAAAAGCCTCAGTCCGACCTGAGCACTTTCAAAAACCTCAGTCCGACCTGAGCACTTTCAAAAGCCTTGGCCAGACCGAGCACTTTCAAAAGCCTCAGTCCGAGCGAGCACTTTCGAACATCAGAAGACCCAGCGAAACAAGTACTAGCACAGCTTTGGGAGAACACTCAGTCACAAGTTGAGGTCACAAAAATTTACAACATCTCCGCTTAGTTAAATTAAAACCCACTTTCCTACCCTCATTCATTGAATTTTTACACCGGTCCAATCTCACTCTGCATAAAGGGATTTTATCAGTTTACCCTTACTCTGCATGATGGAATTTTTAATTTAACAAGTTCAAATTCAAATTCAAATTCACAAGTTCACCCTCTTTAATTCATCGGTCCAATTTTATCAATCCAATCTCACAAGTTCAAGTCCACCTGGCTCACTTATTTCAAGTTCACTCTATCATGAAGTTGAATATTTCCATAAGTTCATTACCCATTTTTATTACGAACTGAATTTTTCATAAGTTGAATTTTTCCATAAGTTCATTACCCATTTTCATTACAAGTTGAATTTTTCATAAGTTCACTACTCGTCTTTCATAAGTTCACTCTGTCATGAAGGCAAATTTTTTTCACTCTCCATTTCAACCCCACCACACCAATGAATACAGCTAACTACAAGACATAAATAGAGTTTTATTCATTCACAAAATGTGTACATCAATTTATTACAATACTTCAAAAACAAAACGAAACAAAAATATGTATACAAGGAGGAAACAAAAACTCCTAAGTACATTTATTTTCAGATCACTCCCCCTCCTCACTAGAGATGAGATCTGCCTCCTCTATGCCCTCGTCCAGGGGGGGTCTGGGCCACATCATCCTTTTCAATCGCCACCCTGCTAAAGTCAAGCTCTTCAAATTTTACCTGCGTTTAAACATTTTCCACCCATTGTCCCAAGATCGACATCTCATGCTTGTAGAAGTCCGATCACCGAAGCTTGCAATCACCTCAAACTCGCCTCAGTTCTCGATGCGTCTTCGATGGGCCAGACTTCTACCTCCTCCTCGCTAGGTCATTGCAATCAGATCGATCGCCATCCGAACTCAGAGACCTTTGAATTGTTCAACAACAGAACATAAAGATCGTAGGTCGCCCTTTCCGAGGCCGCCTTTCTCTTCGTCCAGCCTCCTTTGTAGGGCCTCCTTGTCACCGCACCTTGGCTCTCTCCACCTCCCTCCTCCAGCCTCCCTCCAGCCAACCTTCCTCTCTGCTTCAAATTGTTTCACGGGTCTCCTCTCCACACCACCCTACTCCGCCTCTCCCACTCCTTGCTCAGTTTACCTCTGCTTCCAGCTCAAGGCCGTCCTCCACCTCCTTTTGCAGAGCCTCACCAGATTCAGATCGTCCTCCGCCTGACGAGCTCTTCGTTATTGTTCATGGCCTCCTCATGCCGCTCGAGCGCAGTGGCACAAGCCTTCTGGGACTCCTCCAATTTTTTCGCCACTGACCAAGCTGGAACTCGGCGACACAACCAAGGGCGTGTCCTCCAAGTCTGACTTCTTGATGATGGGGCTTAAGGCGATCTTCCATGCATCACTCTCCTTCTTCAGCTTGGTCAGGTCTGCCTTGGCCTCTTCAAATTTTGATCTTGGCACTTGCTTTCTCGGGGGCCCTGCTGGATAGTTACCTCCATTTGGGCGGAGCATACCCCCCTGAACAGGTCGGCCATACCGAATCCAGAGGCCGAACGCAGAGCTGACTCCTCCACTATCTTCACTAGACGATCTGCCACCGCCTTAGCTGGCCTCCATCTCCTCCAGCCTTCCAAATGACAAAGACGCCAAGATGGTAAATTGTGGCGCCTGTGCCAACTCCTCTTTCTGAGGCATAGAGCCCCTTTGGGTCTGCCTCCTCCCACTTGGCTCGCCAACCAACCCAACTTCGCTTGCACCACTGGGGTCTTCCAACCTCCCACTTGGCTCACTCCCGGCAGCCTCCCACTTGTTTTTGGGGTCTTCTCCACAACGCCCACCGTTGGATCGCTATCACCACTTCGGGTGTCCTTTGTCACAAGGACCTCGCCTCACCGAGACGCCCACCCCTTCGGGTCCGCTCTACCTCTCCCCTCTACTTGCTTGGCAGACCGGCCTCCCACCCTCACCTCCTTTCTTTTTTTTTTGGGCTGGCTCTTCTTCACTCCGCCTCAACCTCTTCTTCTTCTTCCCCACACCCAGCGCCTCCATCTCCTTCAACGACCTCTCCTTCAGAGGGTCTTTTGGGAGCAATCGTGGGACGAACTCGACCAAATCCTTCTCTCCCAAGGGTTTGGGACGAGGTCGGATCCTCTCTCTCGCCACTGGTCGAGCCGGTCGGTCGACTTGGGACTCCTTGAATTTCTTGGCCTTCAGCAGGATGGCTTGATCCTCTGCCTCCTGCGCCTTTCTTTTTGCCTCCAGCTCTGATCAGTCGAGGTCTCCACCGCTCGGTTGTGGACCCAACCCAGCTTCAAACAGCGCCGACGGCTGAACCAACTCGTCCCACTTGACTTTTTCCTTTTCCCTCCACTCCTTCACCTTCTTTACCCTCTCCTCCGCCACGCCCTAACTTTAGCTCCAAGATACTTGGTTGGCACCTTCCACACGGTGCACACTAGCCCTCCAGAGATGGACACATAGAACCACATGCTTCCAACCTTTGATGGACGTTGGTAAACCACCACCAAACCCTTCCCTACCGAAGGGTGATCCAGTCTCCTCATTGCTCTGAAGCCTTGTAGCGACCAAAGAACTCCTCCACCGTCATGGCCACCCTCCGTTTCGCCGCCAAGCACTTCATGCAAGCCAAACAAGATTTTCCATGCATTGGGCATCGCTGTTGCCTGTGCTACCTCCGTGGTTGAGCACATCTACCACGATTTGCGGCAGAGGCAACCTCATCCACCTTTTAGAGCTTCTCAGAGGGAAAACGCCCCGCCTCGACATCGACGGTCTCTCCGTCGATTTTGGCACCGTAATTCCACCTCCACCGGAATGGTACTTCGCGGATAGCCTCCAATTCCGCCATTGTAATAATGGATCTATCACCTCGAATGCCGATGGTCCGTTCCACTGGCCGATTATCGCGTTGCTTCCACCGATTCCCCGCCGACCTATCTTGAATCGCTAGTTCCTTCTGCATCATCTTCCCCAAAGGATCTACTCGACAATTGCGTCTTCGTGGGCCATTTCTAAGTCAGGTTTGCGAATAGCTTCGATGCAAGTGCTAAAAATCAAGAAATGTTTCAACGAGTATCGTGAGCAACGGCGAACCGACATTTCAATGTTTTGAGTTTTGTAAAGAAGTAGGTGAATCAGATGATACCAAAAGCCCACGGTTTGCCCGTATTCCAAGGATCCAAATTAATGTTCGCCATTTGAAAACTTTTCAAATCATCCGCCAAAACGTCTCATCAATGCCCATAATAATGCCCCGACGCTTCACTCGATCCAACGCTTGACCTTTCCCTTCCTCGAAATCGCCACGTGTATGGTCCCGATGCTCGACTTCGCCTTACCTTGTCTTTTCCACTTTAACTCATTACGTGACCACGCCTCTTGAGCCTCGCACCTCTCGCCGCTTCCCGGTCACCCTCACGGCCGGCCTCACCCACGCCGCCTCACGACCTCTCCTCTCGCTGGTCACCCTCACGGTCGGCCTCACCCCGCTCGGCCTCCCTCACGCTCGGCCGCCCTCACGGTCGGCCTCTCCCGCTCGGTCACCCTCGCGGTCGGCCTCACCCCGCTCGGCCTCTCACGGTCGGATTCATCTTCCTTATTACTATTCCCTTCGTTGGACTAAAGCTGCACTCGGGAATAGGGGACTACTGACAGGGATTGGCCCACAAGGACCACAGCCCACCATGAGTAAACCCAAGCCCACCATTTAGACCCAATTGCACAACCCGGTCAGTAAAACCCGGTACAGCTGGAGGCCAACTGAGCAGGAAGGGCCAATGATGCTCGGACACGTGGCGGGTGCAGAACAGACCATGTCAGCAGACAAAGATCTGCAAAGTTATTGCCACATCACATCACCATTAATGCAACCCATCACAGCATTTATTACGACAACACCCCTCAGCCGGAATGGCGCCCCCTCACCCTGAACAAGACGAACCACGGCGTAAGCTTTCGGCGAGAAGGTCAGAACGGCTGAGACAGCGAAATGATTACCAAAGGATATAAGCAAAGCTCGAAGACAAGAAGAAGGTTAAGTTTTCTATCCTCTCTCTCTCTCTCTCTACATTTTGTCCATCACCTTTTCTGATTCATACACCGGAGGGTTCGCCGGGGGACTACCCCGTTCCCCGATTGAACTTGCTTGCAGGTTACCCAGTGGGCTTGAGGAGCTTGGATCGGTCTAGCCCATTCACCAGGACGCACTGTATTATCAAAACCAAACCCACCTACTGCTCTCTCCTCCTCACCCTCCTACTCACATTCTCCCTCTCCTTCCCCTTCCTCTCAACTACATCATCATCATCATCAGAACCAACAGACCCAATTCCAACAGCATGGCCTCACCAATTCCACTCCCTACTCTTCATGAACCGCAGTGGAACACTCCAGAAGACAGACCTCTGGTACGACTGGCCCAATGGCCGCAATTTCAACATCATCCAGAACCAACTTGGCAACAAGGTCACCTACGACCTTGAATGGAACAATGGCACTTCCTATGTCTACACCTTGGATGATTCGGACCCAGAATGCCAGGTGTTGCATGTCGAGGTCGGAATCCTCAGACCCAATTGGCTCGACGGCGCCAACTACCTTGGCCAGCACTAGATGGATGGGTTTCTTTGCAATGTTTGGGAGAAGGTTGAGTTTGTTTGGTACTATGAGGATGTTGTCTCTAAAAGACCTGTTTATTGGGTCTTCTATTCAGGTTTGTGTATCTATCTATACTACTAAGACAATCCATTTTTTAATATCAGTTCATCATCTCTCAGAAATTGAGTGATGGGTTGTGCTTTGTTTGCTTTTCGGAATTTGAATGTTACATGCAAATGCAACCCAGTTCTCAATTTTCCATAGCCATAGCTTATGACTTGAAGGCACGGTTTTTTGGGAGTTTTCACGACAAATCTCCAAATAATTGATGTTGAGACGAGAATGTCAAAGTTAAATTTTAAAATATTACATCTGGAGATCAACCTTGAGATTTTAACCTATAAGGATAACTGTATTTGTAAATAAAAAATTGTAAGTCCTCGTTTAGAGCAGGCTAATTTAGTAATTTTTTTGTTATTTGACTAAAATATGAACTAAAAAAAATTAATATATTTAGGATGATTTTTTGACTTTTTATGAAAAGATGTGCAAAAAATAGAAAGAAAAGAGAATTTTTGACTTTTTGGTATAGATTATTGACTTTTTGACTAATTTAGTAACTTTTTGACTTTTTAACTAAAAAAAGGGATTCCCAAACGAGGCCTAACATAGAGTCTATATATATATATATATAATATCGAGGGGTAGGTATTAAAAATTGTAGTTGCAAATATATGAAAAGTTGATAATATTATCCGAGCAATGCTGTACATTATTTCTTTTCTTGTTTTATTTACTCGCTCTAGACACAAGATAGCGTGACTCACATATGTTTCACTTTAGTTGTGTCCTCGTTTGGCAAGAGGTTATTTTAGTCAAAAAATTAAAAAATTATTAAAAAAATTAAAAAATTAACAATTTATATTAAAAAATCAAAGATTCTCTTTTCTCTCTATTTTTTGCACATCTTTTCGTAAAAAGCTAAAAAATCATCCTAAATATACTAGTTTTTTTTATATCACATTTTAACCAAATAGCCAAAAAATTACTAAATTAGCCTCTTCCCAAACGAGGCCTGTGTGAAAATAAGATAAGAATTAGGAGTATAAAAATAAAATAAGAAACAGAATTACATGTAGGTGTCGTTTGGTAACATTTATGTTTTCAATTTTTTGTTTATATTTACAAAAATTTTAAAAACTCAAATAAAAACTTGTTTAGTAAATTTTTGATTTATAAATCAGTAGTCTCAGTTTATAAATTTGGTCAAAAAATGTAAACTCAAAAAAAGTGTTTCCATTTTGAGTTTTTTTTTTTTTTTTTTTTTTTTTTTTTACCACCTAACACTAGTTGCCACCCGCCATTATTTTCCACCACCGTCCTCCACCACCACCACCCACCCACCCCCCACCCCCAACACCACCACTCACCACCCACCTGCCACCACCACCACTACCCATCACCCGCCACCACCACCCATTTGCCACCCACCAGCCACCACCAATTCACTCGCTACCACCACTCACCCCTCACCACTACCACTACTACCACCCACCTGAAATCCACCTGCCACTACCATCCACCGCCTGCCACCACCGTCCCCCACCACCACCCCCCACCTATCTGCCACCACCACTCACCACCCATCTACTACCATCATCCACCACCCGCCACCACCAGCCACCTGCCACTCACCCGCCACCACTACCCGCCACCCACCATCACCACCACCACCTACCTGCCACCACCACCCACCACCACTACTACCACTACCACCACCACCCACCACCACCCACCCAACCACCCACCCACCCCCACCACCACCCCCCCCCCCCCCACCACCTGCCACCTACCCGCCACCACCACCCACCCGCCACCGTCACTCACCACCACCCGCCATCTACCACCCGCCACCACCACCACCACCATCCACTTGCTACCACCCACCGCCCGCCACCGTCACCCACCACCACCAACCCGCCATCCGCTACCCACCACTTACCGTCATCACTTTCCACCACCGTCTTACGCCGCTACTTGCCACCACTTGTCATTTCTCACTCTTTTTTATATTTTTAAATTTTTTTAAACATTTTATCAATTACCAAACGCGTTTATAATTTATGTTTTTCTAAAAATAAACAAAAAATAAATAAAAATCAGTTTATAAAATTTTTATAAATATAAACTAAAAACATAAACGTTACCAAATAGACCCGTAATATTTTTCATATTCTTATACTATTTTGGAGTGACCGTCGCCCCTATCCACCTGCCCTAGGTCCAACCCTTAGTTACAATCTCAAAATTTCATAATTTGACAATGTCTCTCTAATCATCTAAATGCCATTTATTTATTTATTTATTTTTCCTTTCTAAATCATCAAATATAAATATCTTGTGTGGGCCATTTATGAAACAGATAGAGAGAAAAACACAAGTTAAAATTTGACATTATCTGCATTGTTATCTATTGTTTAGTACATTGAAGGAGAAAGGAGGCATCGAACCCATAATCTTTTAGTGAGGTGCATAAGATCTAGTCACTGGGCTAACCCCAGTGGTTGACATTATTATAATTAAGCATGAGAGATACTAATTAGCACATCATTTGAGATAAATTTGGATGAGTTTGTTACGAAATTTGGACTTTGATTTGCTCCTAGGATTTCCTTTCAAATGCTTGGGTTATGATATTTGGATATCTGTCAACTGCAGGATATGCTGCACATGTGATGACATTTGAGGTGGGAAGAGTTCTTGATGATGAGAAATGGCAAGCCCCAGGCTATTGTTTTGAGGAGAAACAGAGACCACTAATTGAATCTGTGGCTAATGTTGGTGGTTTGATGATGAGAGGGGCAATCAATGCTTCAATGGGGCTTTGACTATAACTAGCTTATATTATATTGTTCAGTTCCAGGTCTCTCTTCATGATTTTGGCCTTTTTGTGAGAGACTTGTTTCTCTTGGGTAATAATCAAAAATCAATCCTACCCGTTTCTGTGCCTCCAACAACTTAAGTGTTGTTTTTTTATTTCTCAAATACATACACCTAATATTTGATCCCCACAATTCCACATTTATTAGTGTATAAACTTAAAACTTGATCTGGATTGCTGGTGGCCAAGTCAGTATTTTGAGGTCAGAAGGGACAATATTGAGTGTAGAAATTCAATGTATAGAGAAAGAAATACAGAGAATAAATTGTATCTATATTGAATGTTCAGAATTACAGGGTTCAAAGGACTCTTCTTTATAGAAGAGAGTAGTTACATCAAGTAGCCTATAAGTGACCACCGAAAGGCTAAAGCAAAAGAGAAAACATAATTATACTAACCTAATTATTAAAGCAGCACTTTATATATTATATTCTAACAGCCCCCCTCAAACTCAAGGGGGATAGGAACCAACCAACTTGAGTTTGGAGAGAGTAACAAAAGGAGAAAATAAAATAAAATAAAATAGGATAGGAGACACTGTATGGTCGTGTCAGACCGTTGGTGAAGACACTGGTTATGACAGACCGATGTAGAAGGCAGTTTATGGGGTCATGTCGGACCGTTGTAGAAGACACTATATGGCGGTGTCGAACAGTTGTAGCAGAGAACCGAAATCAATATCGGAACAGTTTACAGAGTCTTGTCAGACCCATATAGGAGCTAACCGGAATCAAAGTCGGGACAGTTTACAGAGTCTTGTCGGACCCATATAGGAGTTAATCGGAATCAAAGTCGGGACAGTTTACCGAGTCTTG
Organism: Camellia lanceoleosa; assembly: GCA_025200525.1. Lineage (NCBI taxonomy): Eukaryota > Viridiplantae > Streptophyta > Magnoliopsida > Ericales > Theaceae > Camellia > Camellia lanceoleosa. The sequence goes on along the minus strand of CM045772.1, from coordinate 88,742,327 downwards.
TCGGACCCATAAAAGTCGCACCCTCAAAAGGTGTGCCCAATTTTATCAAAAAGCGCGCCATCAAAAGGCGTGCCATCAAAAGGCGTGCCATCAAAAGACGTGCCCGACAGCCATCAAAAGTCGAGCCATCAAAAGGCGCGCCGAGCGGCGCGCGATACGCGTGTCGGCCTTGCCTATTTAAACCAAGGCGAGGCTGCCGCTTATGCAGAACAAAACATCTGCTGAAAAACCTCTGAAAACCTCTTCATTTTGCTGAGAGAGATAATCTGTAACACGCTGTTGCTCTGAAAATGGCTTCTTCTTCCCGCTCCGTTACCCAGAACATAGCCTCTTCGTCCCGTGGTCTTACTCTCTTTCCCGATCTCAACGAGGCCACAACCCAGAATATAGCCCTTGAACCTCAACCAAGTGCCCCTAGACCAAGCGCCCCTGATTTTATGCCGTTGAACTTTCCAATGTTGTCAGTTGAGCAGAAAATGGCTGCTCAATCTGATATTGAAGCTAATCATTATACTTTGAGGTCTTGTGTTGAGACAATGACAGCGGTCAACAACCTATCGCACCGGCTTCAGAGTAGAACAAATGAGGTGCGAGGGTAAAGTTTAACTGCTCGCTTCCAACAAGATGTATACGGATGCTCGAAAGGTAGATATGTGTCAAGGCGTAAAACAAGGAAGCGGAAGGCCACCGTGATGCTCGTGTTTGGAGGTCCTCCATATGTTACGATTGAGGAGCAACGGAAGTGAACGTGTTTCGGCGTGGAAACACGGAGGCAAGACTGCAAGGACACCCAAGACAAAGGCAAAAAGAAGAGAACAGCTGAAGAGGCGAAGAAGTGAGGCCGGTTGGTTTTGTTTTTGTTTTTGTTTTTTTGTTTTTTGTTTTTTTGTTTTTGTTTGGTGTAAAAGTGTGATCGGGGTTGAACCTCGGGATAAATAAAATGAGTTGGGTGAGCAGTTCTTCTTCTTCTCCTGCTTCTTCTTCGATTATTTTTTTTATTTTATTTTATTTTTTTTGAAGTACGGTGATGATGGGCAAAAATAAAAGAAAATCAGGGGGGTCGGAACCTGTGGGCGGATGATAATATATTATAATGGGTTGTATAGTTGGCAAAAATTTAAAGAAAAGAAAGAGTGAGTTTTGTTTATTAATAAGAATAATAAGAATAATAAGAATAAAAAAAAAATAGATAAAGAAAAGAAAGATTATGTTTATGGATTTATGTATATATATATATTTTTATTTTTTTTATTTTATTATTATTATTTTTTTTGTTGTAATGAAAAAGAAAGATAAAATAAAATATAAAAAAGTGAAGCAACGTGGGTTATGGGTGCAAAAGGTGAAGATGGACTTAATTACTTCAGATGAAAAAGAAAAAGAGGCATGGATTTGTGCAAAAAGTGACATAGTGAGAGGTTTTAAAATAATCAAATGTGAGTGTGGTTTTGGTGGTATCTGGTGATATTGGAGACCACGTTTTTCTGAAAAGCAGTAATGGTGTGGAGTTTTCTTTTTATTTTTTTTTATTTTTTATTTATTTATTTTTTTATTAATAATAATAATAATATATGAATGAGGGAAGTATATGCGCTGTGGGGACAATGTTAATGCCCTCAGCTCCTGAACTTCCGTCTGAAGCCTCCGATGAGCAGAGTGAGTGCCATGGAAGCTACAGCTTGAGCGCTGACGTCAGCGAGTCTGAGAGTTCGAGCCGTTTTTTTGTGTCGCCGATTCGATGCCGAAGCCCCGTCGAGTTCGATGGCCTCGTCGCCACTCGCTCGCCGCTCGCTGACCGGAAATTCCTGCTTTCCGGTGGTTGGCGGCACAAGTGTGGTGGCTTGGTACCAAAAACGTCTTCCATGCCACCTGCATCTTCGCTATGACCCTCAAGGACTCCATGAGAAAACCCAACTCTCTTCACTTCTATGTTCAGTTCGACGACGAACCCTTTTTGATTCCGGGTCTTCCCAATCCGATCACCATGATCAGATCTGCGCTTCCTGACTACGTTCGGACCCCAAACGGGTACACCCAGTTGATGGAACAGTTCAGAGAAGCTGAGCTGAAAAGCTATGGAGTTTTGGTTAACAATTTCTACGAATTGGAGTCTGATTACTGTGAACAGTACAAGAAAATCATGGGTCACAAGGTCTTTCATGTTGGTCCGGCTGCTCTGATTCATCGAAACGCCGCCGAACAGGTCGATCGAGGCCATAAAATGGTGGTCGGAGAGCACGAGTGCCTGAGTTTTCTCGACTCGAAGAAATCCAGCTCATCGAAGCGACAGGGTTTGAAGAGAGGACCAAAGATAAAGGTATGATCATCAGAGGTTGGGCACCACAGGTGTTGATCTTGGACCACTTATCAGTTGGTGGATTTTTGACTCACTGTGGTTGGTTTTGTTGTTGATCTGGACTACCCAAACCAGAAAATGTTTCATCCCCAGCCTCCAAGCATTGGACCTGGGGTGTATCTGGGTGCTGTGGAAAGAGCAACATCATTCATAACAGATGATCTTTGGCATGATGGCAAGACCATCTTGACTAGGTGGGGTGATGATGGACCAGAAGGTAAGGGAGTTGATGGACGTTTCCATTGGTTGAGGTCCGGCGGGCGGTCAAGGCAAAGTTGCCGCCCGCCGGAAGACGAAGATCACCAAGAGCTTAACCTATAGCTCTGATACCATGTAGAAATTCAATGTATAGAGAAAGAAATACAGAGAATAAATTGTATCTATATTGAATGTTCAGAATTACAGGGTTCAAAGGACTCTTCTTTATAGAAGAGAGTAGTTACATCAAGTAGCCTATAAGTGGCCACCGAAAGGCTAAAGCAAAAGAGAAAACATAATTATACTAACCTAATTATTAAAGCAGCACTTTATATATTATATTCTAACATTGAGGTTGCTTTACCCCGAACTTGATGCACTTCTCACCTAACATTGACCTTGATTCGAACTATTTGGACTGTGATGGTTATCGCTCACCCCTCCTGACACCTTGTATAACTTGCAAGAAGAAACATGAAAAAAATGAGTCTTTCATTGAGACATTTCATCGAACATGTGTACGTAATTCATATATTCTTAAAGCCAAGAAAAAAATTTACCAACAACTATAAATTTGCTAGAAATCACTCGTTTACAAGCTTTACAAATGAATCAATAAATAATAAATTTTGGTTTTGAGATTTTATAGCAAAATAAACATTATTGAGCAAAGTCCAAGATTTTTTTCTCAAAATAAAAGAAAAAAGTGGCATTGAAACATGTTTAGTCAATCAGCAATGATTTAGAGCTCTAAATCCACCACTAGTGAAGTGGAAATTAAAAAAAAAAAAGTTACAACATATACTGCACATTATTGGTGGTGGCTCTAATTAGAGCTTCCAAGCATTTTTGCAATTGTTTAGCAAGAGTGCTCGCCTCTCAATATACATAATGAAGCCTGATGATGCTCTAGTCAGTGACGACTGCAGAAATTTAAAAGGATGAGCTCATTCTAAAAACTTAAATTCTACAAATTTTATAAGAAAAAAAAAATAATCTAATTAAAATTTAAACCTCTCAAACTTTAAGTAAAATAATTTTTTAATAAAATGCTATTGGCTTAATACAACAAAAAAATGATTGTTAGGGAGACAAAGGGGAGCAAAAAAAACATATTGAATGTTTAAGTTAGAGACATTCACTTTGTTTAGTTACAGTTTGCAAAAATTATTTTTACATAAGTTTTCGTTTGTTTTTATTGAATTTTTTTTATATTTTAGTTTATTTATTTATTTTTATTTAGATACATTAAGATTAGATGCATCAAAAGTAAACAAATTTAACTAAAATATAAATATTAAAAAAAAATCACTAAAAACAAAAAAAAATCCGAACAAATACGTACACAAATTTTTATTTGAATTTTTGTTTGTTTTTAGTAATTTTTTAAATATTTTAGTCAATTTGTTTGACTTTTTTAGATGCATTTAAAAAGTACAAAAAAATAATTAAATTATGAAAAAAAAAATCAATAAAAATAAACGAGAACTCATCTAAAAGCAGTTTTTGAAAAATCAAATTAAACATTTGTTCCTTAAGTTGACTTCTAATAGTGAGTGAGTTCTTAGTGGTTGGGTTATTATTTTTAATTTATTAGAGTCAATTGGTTATTAAGTACTCTAAAGTTTTTGCCACTAGTATGGAGTTTGTATAGCTACGTAACCTTTTTTTTTTTTTTTTTGGCGCTACAGAAATGAAAGACAAGAAAGAATAAGGGTGTACTAGTAAATTACTGGAGGGTTATGAACTCTTCTCTTCAACCACCAAATATTTAACTTGGACCAATCCCGTGTTAGGTAGAGTATTTGTGCATATGTTAAAAAAATGAAATAAAGTTTAGTTAGTTTTATTTGGTTGGATTAGAGAATTTTAAAAATGAAATTTTCAAAAAAGTTTATTATTTTTATTTTGTTTTTGTTTTTGGATTACCCAAATGGGCCAAATAGGCCCAAATCAATGTGTTTTCATCTCTTTAGCTTTTCCCTCATCAAATTTAGAAGAATAATTCTAAGCTCATCGTGTTTAAGTATGTAGTTCAAAAAAAAAAAAAAAAATATTGTTCAAGTATAATTTGGGGTGACACTTTACATAGTATTAACTACAATATTTGACAGATTTAATATGTTATCTAGATAAAGCATCAACAATAATATTTTACGAGACCTACCAAATTACATAACTAGTGTTATGTAAGGCATTATGACACAATAAATAATGTCACTAAGGTGCTGTATCAAATGATATTTCAATATATACATCACAACATTATCAATTAACAATCATAAGAGATCAGAGCAAAGACCATCATCAACTATTAAGCAATTTTGATGACCATTGACCACTATCACTAATTAGAACAAAGGGTAGTCTGATATCAATAATGGAGTTACTTGTAAGTTTTCAGAGTGAAGTTTTGGTGTGACAAATGGTGTGCAAATTTGTGTCTTAAGGAGGAATTTCCACTCCTTCATAGATTGGCTATTAATAAGGAAGAATCTTTAAATTCAATGATGGTAAGGAAGGTGAATGCAAGACAGTGGGTGTTCCAGTTCAGAAGGGAGCTTTATGACTGGGAAAGGGTGGAAGTTTCTAGATTGCTAACTCTGTTAGAGGCAGCCCTTACAACAAGGTCAGATGCAGAGGATGTACTGGTATGGGTAGCCTCAAAATTAGGTAGTTTTTCAGTCTCCTTTGTGTACAAAAATCTGGCAGCTGGTTATAGTAATAAATGTCTAACAAGTAAGTTGGTGTGGGTGAAGTACATTCCCCCTAGAGTTCAATTCTTTGGTTGGCTTGCCTGGAAGGACAGATTGAAGACTACAGATTTCCTTCTACGTATTGGTGTTCTTGCTGATAATGCTTCCGCCCTATGCATTTTCTGCAAATTAGAGGAAGATTCACTTAACCATGTGTTATTGCATTGCCCAGTGGCATGGAGAGTTTGGATAGAAATTTTAAAGTGGTGAGAGGTGCAAGGTGTATTACCAAGCTCGGTGGAGTCACTTTTACACTGGTGGGATGGGGTAAGACTCAACAAAATGGAAAGGTTGATTTGGAAAGCTTTACCTATTATTGTGTTATGGGCATTGTGGAAGCATAGAAATGATAGCACTTTTAAGGATGTTGCTCCAAGTGTATAAGGAGTCTGTGAACTAATAAAAGTCAAGACTGCCCTTTGGTTCAAAGATGTGTTCAAGGATCATCAGTTCTCTGCCAATAATTTCATTTTCAACCTGAGGCAGATTAGATTTTGTGTGTGTAATGGTAGTAGACAAGTCTATTAAGGCTAAAGTTGCAAAGATGTCCTTGTTTCCCTCATTCTTGGAACCATCTGCTGAATATAACAAAGGTGTTAACATTGGATCTAGGGGTGCTGGCATCTTTCCTTGGAAGTGTTTGTTGGGTGGAGTTCATGGCAGCAGGGCCTCTGGTGTGTTTTCTTGAAGGTTGGTGACTTACTACTGTATTGTGCAGAGGTGTATTTGTTGTGACGCCCCAAAAGTTGGGAACATCAGATAATATATTAACCATTAAATACAGGGTTTATCTAAGGTTACAAGAGTAGGAAACGTCACTAATGAGTCCTTTGGATAATAACCAAGCAAGATCTCAGAAAGGTCGAAGGAGTCAAAATAGCCTCCCTTCAAAGTCCAACCACCTTAGATAGCAAAGCTGCCTTTTTGACAGATCTTGACAGGGTATTAACACAAGGCCTACATGAGTTGACGGGGTATAAGGATAAGTTACAGATGTTATATATATACAAATTACAAAAAAACGTGTCTTAAATACAACATGGGATCTATCACTTATAATCTCAAAACACATTTAACATAACTAGTTCCTAACTCTCATAGGATAGCTATACATCCTCAAATACTTCAGCTTTGCCTTCGACCAGCCTAATAGTCTTCAATACCTAGCATGAAACGCCGTGAGCTTTGAATGCCCAGTAAACGCACACACACCCCGTCCCTTTTTCCCAATCCAATACACCATCATGTTTACAGCGAGCAAATAGTGAAGCATGATATTCAAGTCAATAACAATAAATTTTAAAAATAGAGGAATGAACATGTCATTCAAATAGATAACAAAGGTTATAATGTTAGTGGTTAGTATTCTAGAAATCCCCCAAAGAGATTTCATCCTCCCAACTACAAGAATTGGACACCGGACTATTCGGAACTCCCCCTTTTGCTGCTTTGTTACAGAACTAACCTCGGATGCCTACCAACAGTTATATACCGCGTAGTGCCAACCGCAGGGCCTCAAACGGGACAGCGAAAAGAAAAAGGTTTTATCTCCTGAATCCAATATTATCCTTCCAAAAAAGTTTTATCTTCCTGAATGTCCCATCCGGACCCAACCTTATCTCATCAATCAAACTATTGCAAAAAGTCCGAATACGTCCTTTCTATTATAGGGTTTACGCGACAACTGCTTGCGTAAGACTTAACATTCAATTAGGGAGCACATCCCATCAATCCATACATAACACATTATCATCTCTTCAATATCCAAGTGATTGAAAACCCAATACCATCCCAATTAAGTTTTTCGTTTGGATCAATGTTTTAAGTCAAGTTAGAACAAACTCAACAAGATAGTAATATCCACATAAGCATGAGCATCATTAAAATGAAGAAGATAAGAAACATAACCATAACACATGAAATACCATACCAAGACATGATCATAAACTAATAAGCATATTCATGTACACAAGAGCATAAAACACCTATGCAACATAAATTTCCAAATTCAATACCATTTAAAGATTAAAATAAAAAAGGCTATTTCAAATATTTCTCGAACCTAGCCTTCCTATGGTTCGTAGAGATTTCAATCTAGTTTTCAGAACATGTTTCAGAAATGTTATAGCTTTTCTAGATTTTTAGTTATTTAAGAAATGCTCCAGCGTTGTTCAAATTCGTCGATCGTTATGAAAATCAGATTTTCTCACAAACCGCTCACTCGTTTTCAATGAAACCAATTTTAGTTGAAAGATAACTCCTTAAGGAAGATTTTGACATAAAATTGAGGTCCATAAGATGTTTTTACATTTTTCTAGAAATTTTGAAAGTTGGATGAAAAACAGATTTTTCTAGTATAGTTCTTGAAAATAGAAATTTGGTGAGAAAAGAGGTCAACTAGGGGAAATTTTTTCACTTATATTGTGATGAAAACTTGCTAAATAATACGTATTAAACTCAGAAACTTAAGGTGAAGGTGTGTCTTTGGAAATTTTGAGAGACTGATATGGAAAAAGGTGATACCAATTAAGAGAAATACAAGAAGGGTAGAATCAAGGCTCAATTCTTTTCATTTTTAACATGAGAATACTATCAAAACACATCTGAAATAAATGTTTAAAAATTCTAAGAGCATGTATTTGAAAAAGGAAAATGAAAGAGAGAGTTGTGTTGTGGCTTACTTGCTAGGCTAGGCCAAGTTGAACAAGATTGCTCTCCCTCTCAAGACTTTTCTCTTGCTCTCCTCTAGGCCGAATGTAGGTGTGTGTGTGTATGTGTTGTTTGTGTATGCTATGCTAAGTGGGTGGTTGTATATATAGGCAAATTTGGTGTGAAAAGACATAAGGGCCCATTAGTTGGAATTGGATTGAAAAGTTTGGATTTACTTGGAGTCTAATGGAATAGGGAGTGATTAGGGGACTTAATTATGTGATTAGACAAGATTTAGTTAGTCTCTAGTTGGAATGGAACTAGGTTGGGGACACAATTTGTGACACCCGAATTTTTCTTTTAAAATTTCAATAAATAGAACTCAAAAATAAATAAATAAATATAATAATAATAAATAAATAAGTAGGAAATTGGAAAGTTATCAATCAAATTGTTTGTGAGACACCACACATTAAATACTTTAGTAAGTGGCAAGTGATGTTTTATAATTTGGCAGTGAGGTTTTTAGACGTGAACCCAACGTATAATCATAAGTAATTTTAGAACTCATAAAAGGAATCATCATCTTTAGATTTGAATTTTGAATAATAATAACAATAATAATAAAAAATAAAAAAAGGGGGGTGATTTGTCGCCATCCTAATGCATAGGATGGTGACTAAGTGACTAAGTGTTTCACCAACTTGCCACGTATTGGTCACATAAGAGCAAGTGGACACATGTTCAACAAGTGGCCAAACCTAGCAAAACATGCTGATGAATGATACAAGTTATTGCCTATAAATAGGGAAGTAGTGGACTGAGTTTCAACAAGAAAACAAAAACATTCTGAGTATATTCAGTGAGCTCCAAAAGGTGGGGAATTGTAGTAGCAAAACCAAAAGCTAAGAGTCAACTTTAAGGTGAGTTTTATTATACCTTGAGTTATTATAATATATTTTCTACATGTCTTAAGTTACCATAATGTATTTTACGAATGTTTTGAGTTACCACAATTTATTTGATATAAATAATGTTTTATGGTTAGGTTAATGTTCCAATTATGTGGATTATTTTCTAAACTCTATTTGTTCAAATTTAAAACCCATGGATATGTTTGTTTAAATTTTAGAGATTATTTGACAATGACCTTATAAACAATTATTTTCTATAAGTATCACGAAGGAAGTCCCATGCCTTGGGGGACTTAAATAACCATGAGCCCCTGTTTGACCACTTTGTGGTCCTCCGTTTGTCATGGATCCATTGACTCCTGTAGTGATTGTCACGTAGTGACCCCAATTCTGTTATGTTCTGTGCCGTGGTTATAGTGATTTATTTCAGTTTTTACCACTTAATTAATTTGTGTATTCAACTCAAATTATGTTAATGTTTTAGTTTAAATAAGTATCCATGGCCATTTTGTACCATAATACTCACAGTATAATATTTCTCACTCTACTATGTGCTTATAACTGTTACCCTTTCAGGTGACGAGGTTTAGCGGGATCAAGATGGAAAATGAATCGCTGTGTTGTTTTTTTTTTAAATCTTTTTTTTTTTTTATTTCTGTCTGTTTTGTTTTGAACTCTTGTAATATAATAAAGTTCAAATGACTATATTTTGTTTCCTTTTAAATAAGCAGTTGGTACCCAATTATTTTATTTTAATTTATTTAATTTATCCGCTTGCGCTGCGATTACAAAATTATTTGAATTATTTTATTTTTATCTTGTTACAACGCCGAGCCTTTGGGTACTGGGTTTGGGTCGTGACAAAAGTGGTATCAGAGTAATGATTTTTTTATAAAAATAAAAAATAAATAAATAATGTTAAGTTTTTAAAAAATTTCGTATAATTTTCACAATTATTAATACTTCAAAGGGGATGGAACAGTGGTATGCCCTCTCACTTCCCCAGCTCGTATGCAGTTTCCAATAGCAGTCACGTCTCCTCCATTTGAATTCTTTTTTACTACTGAACTAGGAAGCACGGATACGGGATACGGATACGACACGATACGGATACAGCGATACGACAAAATTTGAAAAACTAGGATACGGCACGTAAGGATACGTCAGAAAAATATTATTTTAACAATTTTTAGAAATGCAATATGCATAAAAATAAAACCTAAAGCAAAAGACAACTTGATAAAGAAGAAAGATTCCTATAAAACTAAAGAGTCTTCAAGATCAATAGTTTCAACTTGTTCCCCTTCATCAGTGAATATCACAAGACCTTAGCTAAAGCCAAAAAACCATTCTTAAATAAAAATTTCAGTAAATATACTTTTTTAAGTCATCAATGATAGCCTAGGAAGCACGGATACAGATAAATTAATAAATAAAGAGAGGGATTCCTATTAACCTAAAAGTGCTTAAACATTCATAAAACATCCAAAACTAAAAGCAAAAAAAAATGCAAATTAAACATCATCCTTATATGCCAACACCAAAAAAAGAATGAGAGTAGAGAGAAGAAATGTGAGAGAGTGAGAAAGCGAGAGAGAAGTGAGAGAGACAACAAGGATACATCAATTTGACTAATTCTATTACTTTAACTCTCACTATATTCCTCTTATCAAAGAACTAAACAAAATATTATAAGTAATATGTAACTTCGAGTATCCGATACTTCAAAACTAAGTATCCGATACTTCAAAATTAATAAAAAATTAATTAAGAAGTATCCGATACTTTTAAGAAGTATCTGATACGTATCCGCGAGTATTCGAGGAGTATCGGTATCCGATACGGATACGTCACCCTTTTTGAAGTATCCGTGCTTCATAGCTACTGAACTTCTAACGATACAAAACATATATATATATTCCATTGCATTGAGTTGTTGCTTGGTTTTTATTTATCATGGCTCTTAATGCATTACTGCCACTTAAATGATCCTTATATCAGTTGCTATTTTTTCATTTAAGTATGTTTCTATGCATTGATAATTTATATTGACCTCCAGGGCAAGTTAATTGTCTCTGTCTATGTACAGTGGTGTTAAGGCTCTTTAAGAATAACATGTGTGTTTGGTTTTAGTTTTTTTTGAAAAATGAGTTTTTTTTTTTTTTTTTTTTTTTTTTTTTTTTGTGAATATTTTTTTAATTTAAGCAATTTTTTTATTTTTTAGATGCCCCTTACTTAAATCTATCTAAATAGTAAAATATTTGTGAAAAAAAAAATATCTAAAAAAAAAAAAAAAAATTTATTTGATATTAGGTGATATGGCTAACACAAGTAAACCATGTTACAATATCTAGGCTAAGTTTTCCTGTGTTGTAGGAAATGGCCAATCTCATGGAGTTGTTTTGGTTCGAGCCCCCAGGAGTTCATCTTGTCCCAAACTTATTAGAGGGCTGGGGTGATTCGGAGAGTCTTGTTAGGCAAGCCCACCCCGCGCTAGACTGACTCATGGGACGACCCGTGTATTTGCAGGCCGACCCCGATGAGGATTTCTTATTTTGGAGACTTAGCCGAGGCAGCACTCGTGAGAGATATATAGGGCCGACCCACGTCATTGGCCTTACTCCGGACTTAGAGCAGCCGCATTTTTTGGTCGCACCTCTACCCCTAGGCTTTGTGGAACGGAGGGGACACGCATATCCTAGCAGCCATATCTGCACCACGACACCCCCTCCACAGCATATTGTCCATACCTCAGCTGTGGACTTCACTAATAGTGCATCGTACTTGGAGGTACCGGTACGAATTACCAGACGAGAATTTTGGGGTTATGATCATGGTGCTCCTGTCTACATAGTTCAGGTGGTATGGAGTTGTTTTGAGATAGAGCACAGTGGGTGGGAGTTCGAATCCCTCATGCAGAGTGAGTTTGCAGAGTTATTCCATGGGCTAGTTTTCCGGAGTCAGTTCTCATGGTGGTGGCCTAACAGCCCCTTCTAGATGATCCTTTTATGACTTGACGGTGATTAGCCTAATCCAATTTTGTATCAGTAGGATTAGACACTAACACCTGACCGTTAACTAAGTGTGTTGTACTTGTCTATTTTCCTTATATAAGTAAAACCGGTATTATGTAAGTAATGTATGCATATGTTGTTATGATATCGTTATGAATCATAGATATAATATTGCGATAATAATTTATTCGAAAAAAAAAAAAGAAAGAAAGAAAGAAAAAGAGAGTCCACTAACCATTTTCACCTTGTAGTGATGGCTAATAATGGAAATGGAACCGAATCATCAGTCAATGGTGCTGACCAAATGGAGCAAATCATGGAAAGAGCAGTTACTAGTTTTCTGCGAGCCCTACAAACCAATGTTAACAACGGATTGCCTGAACGACGAGAAGAGCCAACTACTATAAAACAGTTCCAGGACTTGAAACCTACCATATTTACCGGCAGCACAAACCCACTGGTGGCACAAGCTTGGGTCAGAGATATGGAGAAAATTTTCCGCGCACTGCATTGCTCAGAAAGACAAAAGGTGACTTTCGCCACATTCACCTTCAAAGACGATGCACAAGAATGGTGGCTACTTACTTTGGAGAAAGAAGATATTGTGACTTGGGCCAGATTCTTGGAGGTATTCTATGAAAAATACTTTCCAGATTCGCTGCGGGAACAAAAGGCGTCGGAATTCATACATCTAAGGCAAGGAACCATGACAGTGGCCGAATATGAAAGCAAGTTCACGCAATTGGCCCGATTCGCGACATACATCATCCCCACCAAAGCTCGAAAAGCCAGAAAATTTGAAGCGGGATTGGATCCTGAAATAAAGACAGGTTGGAGGTTTTGAAACTACCAACCTATGCGGAGGTGGTAGATCGAGCATACATTGCGGAAAAAGGGATTAAAACCTTGCGTTCCGGGGAGCCAAGCCAGAAGAAGCGATTGTGGGAAAGAGATAACAGAAGGCTCGGTGCCATGCCTCCCAAGAAAATAAATACAAGCACAACCAATTCGACCGGTTCAAGCAATCAAGGTCCTACAAATCCTAGAGGTGACACCATTCCAGCTTGCACTACCTGTGGAAGGACTCATTGGGGACAGTGCCGTCGAGATACGGGAGCATGCTTTAAATGTGGCCAAGTTGGCCATTTGCTGAAAAATTGTCCAAAGCTCGTCAGCCCCTTTGAACCAGTCCGAAAACCCGCGGTACCTGCAGGAGTGGGAAAGGACCAAAAACGCTAAGGAAGAGCCTTTGCCTTAGTACCTGGAAACCCAGAAGTTACAGAGAACGTCGTGTCAGGTACACTTTCTGTTTGTGGTCACTTAGCCCATGTTCTCTTTGACTCTGGCTCAACTCATTCTTTTGTTGCACCACACTTTGCTACCAAGTTGGCATTAACACCCGAACCCTTAGGATATGTATTATCTGTGTCTTTTCCTTCTAGTAATTCTGCCCTTAGTACTAATGTATACAAATCTTGTACTATATCCTTAAAAGATGAAAACTTACATGTAGATTTGATTCCCCTTTGCATTAGCACCTTTGATGTGATTTAGGAATGGATTGGTTAGCTGCCAACCGTGCCTCCATCGATTGTGAAGCCAAAAAGGTCTTCCTCCGGTCACCAAACCAACTCAAGCTTATCTTCGAAGGAACTGGAGCCTCTCCCCCTCCATGTATTATATCCTTCATGACAGCCCAACGACTGCTAAGAAAGGGTTGTTGTAGTTGTATTTGTTATATGATCAATACTCAACAAGAGACCCCTACACTTGATGCAATCCCTGTGGTTCGAGAATTCCCAGATGTATTTCCTGAAGACCTGCCTGGTACCCCAGTTGACCGAGAAATTGAATTCACCATTGAAACCCAACCTAATGCACAACCAATCTCGAAGACCCCTTACCGCATGTCCATGACAGAATTGAAAGAACTAAAAACCCAACTCCAAGAACTACTGGACAAAGGCTTCATCCGACCAAGTACCTCACCATGGGGAGCTCCAGATCGTCAGAAGAAAAAGGATGGTACAATGAGGCTATGCATCGATTACCGGGAGCTGAACAAAGTCACCATCAAGAACCGGTACCCTCTACCACGAATTGACGACTTGTTTGATCAACTGCAAGGTGCCCAAGTATTCTCAAAAATTGACTTGCGTTCTGGTTACCATCAACTAAAAGTCAAAACAGAAAGTATTAAAAAGACCGCCTTCAGAACTCGTTACGGGCACTACGAGTTTCTCGTCATGCCATTTGGCATCACAAATGCTCCAGCGGCCTTCATGGACCTCGTGAATCGAGTGTTCAAACCTTATCTTGACGAGTTCATCATCGTCTTTATTGACGACATTCTTATATACTCCAAATTGCCAGAAGATCATGAGAACCACCTACGAAGAGTTCTACAAATGCTACGTGATCACAAGCTTTATGCCAAATTGAAGAAATGCGAATTCTGGATCACTAGTGTACGCTTTCTTGGTCACGTCATTAACAAAGATGGCATCTCAGTTGATCCCCAAAAGGTTGCTGCAATCATGGATTGGCCACGACCTACTAACGTGCCTGAGATTCAAAGCTTTTTGGGCCTAGCCGGCTATTACCGGCATTTTGTGCAAGATTTCTCGAAAATAGCTTCACCCTTGACCCAGCTAACTCAGAAGAACATGCCCTTTGAATGGACAGACAAGTAAGAACGTTGCTTTCAAGAATTGAAGAACAGACTCATGACGGCTCCTATACTAGCACTCCCTGCGGAAGTAGAAGGGTTTGTAATTTATAGCGATGCCTCATACAATGGTTTGGGTTGCGTTCTTATGCAAAAAGGGAAGGTCGTTGCTTATGCCTCCCGCCAACTAAAGACTCACGACAGAAACTACCCAACTCATGATCTAGAGTTGGCTGCGGTGATCTTCGCTCTCAAGATCTTGCGTCATTATCTCTACGGTGCAACCTGTGAAATTTACACTGATCACAAGAGTCTCAAATATCTGTTTACACAGAAGGAATTGAATATGAGGCAACGAAGATGGCTAGAATTTATGAAGGACTATGATATAGAGATCCATCACCATCCCGGCAAAGCTAACATAGTAGCAGATGCATTAAGTCGAAAAACGACCAAAAGTTTGGCATGTACCCTTATTCTCCGCAAGATCCATGGACTGCTCGCCAACATAATCGTGGAACCCGAGTTGATTGAAGAAATTAGAACCCGCCAATGTGAAGATAAACTTTTGAAGAAAAAGTACGAGGAACAAGGAAGCACGCCCGATCCTGATTTTATGATAAGTAATGGAATGCTAAAATTTCGGAATCAAATTTGCGTACCCAACCTTCCAGAACTCAAGAAAAGGATCTTGGTAGAAGCTCATAGCTCGAGGTTTGCGATCCATCCTGGCAATACGAAGATGTATCACGATATGAAGGAACATTTCTGGTGGACAGGAATGAAGAAAGACATAGCAAGCCATGTCTCCAAATGCCTGTGTTGTCAACAAGTTAAAGCAGAACATCAGAGACCTGCAGGAATGTTGCAACCACTCCCTATTCCTGAATGGAAGTGGGAACACATTACTATGGACTTCGTGGTCGGACTACCGCAATCAGTCTCGAAGAATGATGCAATATGGGTTATCGTGGATCGATTGACGAAGTCGGCGCATTTTTTACCAATCAGAATCATGTACTCTCTTTCTAAGTTCGCCACTCTATACATTAAAGAAATCATTCGCTTACACGGCACCCCAGTTTTAATTGTATCCGATAGAGACCCCCGCTTCGTGTCTCATTTCTGGAACAAGTTGCAAGAAGCCTTGGGAACCACTCTGAAGTTTAACACGGCTTATCACCCTCAAACTGATGGGCAATCTGAAAGGACGATCCAGACTTTGGAAGATATGTTACGTTTGTGTGTGTTAGACCTCAAAGGTAACTGGGATGATCATTTACCTTTGGTGGAGTTCGCGTATAATAATAGCTACCATGTAAGTATTGGAATGGCACCGTACGAGGCACTGTATGGAAGGAGATGTTGATCACCTCTGTGTTGGACAGAAGTCGGAGACAGAAAATTATTAGGCCTCGAGATCGTGCAAATAACAAGCGATAAAATCCAACTCATCCAGCAACGAATTCGCACTGCTCAGAGTCGCCAGAAAAGCTATGCAGATACACAAAGACGAGACTTAGAATTTCAAGTGGGCGATCATGTGTTCCTAAAGATCTCACCAACGAGAGGGGTTATCCGATTTGGGAAGCGAGGAAAGTTAAACCCACGTTACATCGGCCCATTCAAGATACTCGAAAGGATTGGTTCTGTGGCATATCGCCTTGCGCTTCCACCTGTACTATCCAATGTGCATAATGTGTTTCACGTTTCGATGCTTCGTCGATATCTTCGAGATCCAGAGCATGTTGTCGATCATGAGAACCTGGAAATTCAAGAAGACCTCTCCTATGAAGAGCAACTTGTACAGATTCTTGATCACCGTGACCAGGTCCTCCGAAATAAGACTATACCTCTCGTAAAAGTCTTATGGAGAAACTATCGTGTCGAAGAAGCAACGTGGGAAACTGAAAGCCAAATGCGGGCCAAATATCCACACCTATTCGAAAACCAAGGTACGTCAAGTTTGCGGACAAACTTCTTTTAAGGAGAGGAGAAATGTGACACTCGAATTTTTCTTTTAAAATTTCAATAAATAGAACTCAAAAATAAATAAATCAATATAATAATAATAAATAAATAAGTAGGAAATTGGGAAGTTATCAATCAAATTGTTTGTGAGACACCACACATTAAATATTTTAGTAAGTGGCAAGTGATGTTTTATAATTTGGTAGTGAGGTTTTTAGACGTGAACCCAACGTATAATCATAAGTAATTTTCGGACTCATAAAAGGAATCATCATCTTTAGATTTGAATTTTGAATAATAATAATAATAAAAAATAAAAGGGGGGGTGATTTGTCACCATCCTAATGCATAGGATGGTGACTAAGTGACTAAGTGTTTCACCAACTTGCCACGTATTGGTCACATAAGAGCAAGTGGACACATGTTCAACAAGTGGCCAAACCTAGCAAAACATGCTGATGAATGATACAAGTTATTGCCTATAAATAGGGAAGTAGTGGACTGAGTTTCAACAAGAAAACAAAAACATTCTGAGTATATTTAGTGAGCTCCGAAAGGTGGGGAATTGTAGTAGCAAAACTAAAAGCTAAGAGTCAACTTTAAGGTGAGTTTTATTATACCTTGAGTTATTATAATATATTTTCTACATGTCTTAAGTTACCATAATGTATTTTACGAATATTTTGAGTTACCACAATTTATTTGATATAAATTATGTTTTATGGTTAGGTTAATGTTCCAATTATGTGGATTATTTTCTAAACTCTATTTGTTCAGATTAAAAACCCATGGATATGTTTGTTTAAATTTTAGAGATTATTTGACAATGACCTTATAAACAATTATTTTCTATAAGTATCACGAAGGAAGTCTCATGCCTTGGGGGACTTAAATAACCATGGGCCCCTGTTTGACCACTTTGTGGTCCCCCGTTTGTCATGGATCCATTGACCCCTGTAGTGATTGTCACGTAGTGACCTCGCTACGCTACGTTACGTAGTGGTTATAGTGATTTATTTCAGTTTTTACCACTTAATTAATTTGTGTATTCAACTCAAATTATGTTAATGTTTTAGTTTAAATAAGTATCCATGGCCATTTTGTAAATCTTTTTTTTTTTATTTCTGTCTGTTTTGTTTTGAACTCTTGTAATATAATAAAGTTCAAATGACTATATTTTGTTTCCTTTTAAATAAGCAGTTGGTACCCAATTATTTTATTTTAATTTATTTAATTTATCCGCTTGCGCTGCGATTACAAAATTATTTGAATTATTTTATTTTTATCTTGTTACGACGCCGAGTTTTTGGGTACCGGGTTTAGGTCGTGACACAATCCTTAGATTTAGGGGTACTTGGTACTTTTGCTTCTAGATTGCCATGATTACAAGCCTTGAAAATTGATCCCTCACACTCTTCTAGGTTGGCCGGCCATGGGGAAGGGAAATGGGGTATATTTTATTCAATATATGAGTACTATGGATATATTCTCAATGTATATATAGATCCACAAATTGATTTGGTGGTACTATAGTATAAAAAGTACATGTACTAGTTTGGGGCAAATCTTGAAATTAATAAAAGAAGTGAGGGCTTAGAATTAAACTCATGTATTGGAACCTTATTTATGTATTTAATTATGATCTAGTTAGGTTTAGGGCTAATTTAAATACCTTTTAGTTAGAAGTACACTCATGTATATAGCAAATCTTTATAGGTACCAAGGTCATTATTGCTCCAAGATTTCAAGGGATTTGTTTATATTAAAGTACAATGATTATAGCCTAGGAGGTATGATGGCTAGCAATGTGATGGTGAATTGATAGACTTATTATATATATATATATATATATTTGTATACAAATCTTAGAAATTGTAAAATATAATGTTAAAAAAAGATTTTAGGGTACAAGTGTATATATAAATATATGATGGTACTCGCTTGGGGTCAATTTGTGATTTAAGAAAAATATGAGGGCATGGGGTTTAATTTATGAATTGAAACATTTATTTTAGTGTAGAATTAAATTAAATTGGGGTTAGAGAATCTAATTCGGTTTGGATTTCTTGTTTCGAACAAAAATGCGATCAACCGACGAACGTGATAAAGACCGAAAAAGCCTAAAGTTTCCAAGTGGTAATTTCATATTTAGGGAGTCAATTAGAGTATTAGAAATTATTTCTAAGTTTTCGAAATCGATTAGGGTTTGCGGTTTTTTGTTGGTGCATGTATTTTGATCCTAGGGTTGCAATTAAGAAACTGAGGGACTTCAAGGAAATAATTTAAAAGTAAGGGACTTTTAAAAAATTAAAATTTTCAGGAGCCTCACATTTGTAGCTGTGGATATCTCACTGGTTTGGTTTGGTGATGGTGAAGAGAGGTTGTTGTTGCTGTAGTGTTCATGCTGTTGGTTTGATGGAGGGATATGTTGATTGGAAGAGTTTGTTAGGAGGAGTCCAGGGCAGCAGGGGCTCTGCTGTGGATGGCTACTGGTTAGACAGTGCTTGAGGTGAACAGCGAGTTTCTGGTTTTCTGGTATTTCTGCTTTGTTGCTGGTTTGTCTGCTGTGCAGTTTTGCTGTCAGTTGGATGCTGGTAGTCTTCTTTGACTCTTTAGATTAGGAGGTGTATCAAGTGAGGTGTGATGGGGCTGCTGATGGTTTGGAGTAAACCTAGTTGCTGCTACTGCTAATGGTTGTTGCTGCAGTGCTATACTTGGTTTTGGGCTGATGCTTGTTGCTGCTACAGAGTTGTTTTTGGTGTCATGTCGTTGTGATGTTTTTGGTGTTGTTTTGATATGCTTTTTGTTGTTTGTGTCTTGGGTTTGTAATCAGAGAATAGTTTGGTGGGGTTTTGTTTGGTGGTGTTTTGTTTTTGCCAATTGTTTTGTTTTTCTTCGCTTTGATTGGCAACTCACCAACTCTTG